>CM024640.1:32162225-32438236 GCA_014182715.1 Eucalyptus cloeziana
GAGATTGGAAAACCTCCTAAGTACTTTGTTTTTGTATCACACTACGTGCATTCCTTGTGTTAATGGGAATGATTCCTTGGACTTTCTCTAATTTGGTAAGAGAAAAGAAAAGAAAAGAAATTCTCAAGCAAAGGGAACCATTCCTCTCGTCAATTGGTGCATACCCTTAATCTAGCTTTGAAGAACATTTGTGCCGTAAAAAATATGGAGAGCAATCAAATAGTTTATGAGGAATGTAGTTGGATTTTAGATATTGTTAGAGAAGTTATGCAAATCAAACATTTCATCATGAACCATTCTATGAGATTAGCAATATACAATGACTTTATTAGCTTGAAGTTGCTTTCTATAGCGAATACACGTTTTACTTTGATGATCGCCGAACCTCGATGAGGTCAGCCTCGCCCGAACCTCGCCGGCCACCTCGCTAGTGGCCATGAGGGCGGCCTTGCACCTTGGGCGGCGGGCGAGTCTCGCCATTCTGCCCGGGTCGTGGGCGACCTAGCGGCGCCGGGGCGAGGTCGAGCCTCGGCGGCCATGGCGAACCTCACCACCCGGTGCGGGGCCGTCCTTGCGACCACTAGCGAGGTGGTCGATGAGGTTTGACAATCGGCTGGAGGAGGGGAAGGAAAAAATTTAAAATTTAAAATTTAAAAATTTAAAATTTAAAAATATTAAAATATTATTAAAAGTTGTCCACATCAACATCGATCATGCCATGTCAGCTAGCCAACGTCCAGGTTAGCGAAAATCGGCCAAAATTGGCCGAAAAGGATTGATCGGCCACGAAATAAAAAGGTTTAGGATTAAATTGGCGCAAAAAAAAAATTAGGACTAAATTGACACAAATACAAAATGTTTATGACTTTTTAACACTTTTTGTGGCCATTAAGTTTTTCTCATTTTATAAATGGGAGAGCAAAGAATAAGTTCATATGTTAAATTGACATTATATAAAGAAATAATGTGTTCTTGTTTTGTGTATGGACGGCAAAGAGCGAACCAAACTTTGTTACATTGTGTGGTTGTAATTGGGGGTTTACACCGGGGCTTGCTTTATTAAAAATTGTAAATATTAGGGCGAAAAATCTTTGAATGCTCTTGTCGAGTCACATAACCAGATTCATCTGTCTTAATGAATTAAGTTCAGTTAACTTTGAAACTATGTTGGATTAAATTGTTGTTATTCTTCGTCAGCTAATCGAGCAATCTTTTCACTGATGGAGGAATATTTGCAGGTTATATTCTCATGACATCCGTTAAACTTAGTAATGTCATATCGATCATTAGGAACATTTCCCAAACAAAGAGGCGAGAAGCACTAATTAGCAACGACTTAGATAATGAAAGACAAGGTTCATAAGAAAGCTTGAGCTCTTCATTTTCTCAACGATAAGTCATGTCCATTTCTAAGTTTTTGCATCCTCCCCTAGGCCCTAATTTGTCTATTTTCCAACCTTTTTACCATTGTTCTTTTCTTTTCCTACCTTGAAATTTGGGAGGGCATACACAACTGCATACGAACAGCTCTTTAATTTTGTGATTCGATTGTGGATTATTCGCGAAATTTGACAATTACTTTTACCTTTTCCTTTTCAATATTTCGCTCCCCACTTAGAGATATAATTGACGGTAATCCTCCTCCAAAATTATTTTGTTTTGCAATGGAGACTGTTTGGTTCTTCCTTTTGAGTAGATATCTTTCTGATCATCGTGCTTTCTTTCAATATCAAATTCACATATTACAGGAGAAGAAGAAATTACATGCTGGAGTCAAGGTCAACCACCATATAGAAGAACTAATTTTTCGGCTCGAGAATAAGTTCAGACGTGGAGAGAGGGTTTATATTAACAATTCTTTGGTCACATAATCGACTAATTTTTGATAGTCTTTGAAAGAATTGAATTGGTTAAATTGCAAATCAAATTTCGAGAATAGTTATGGTGACTCATCTCATTCGAATTACCAATTGTGCGAAAATCAACGAAATTTCTTGTACCCTCATATTCATGAAAATTGATTGCACAGGAATAAAAATCAAAAAAGAAAATTAGGTAAAAGATGGAAACCGGTGGAAAAAGTCAACCGGTTTCCACCCAAATGTGCGGTCCTCAGCTAACCGTTACTCCGCTATTGACAGAGAGTGACGGTCGGTTATGAGGATTTTCCAATAAAAATATTTTGTGCAGGAGTTGATGAGGATATTGGAGAAAATTATATTGCCTGAAACACGGGGGTAATCACCGTAACAATTTTGGTTCAGATGCTAATCCCGTAAATTAGTCCATTGCTCAAGAGCCCCAGACACTTCCATTGATATAAAAGAAACGTTCATTGGAGATATGATGCTCAGGTCATCCATATAATTAGCGGAACTAATCATCGAGTCTATGTTTGACCAAGCTAAGCTTTACAACCAAGCCTAACTTGTCGCTTAAGCTCACCCATCGCCGCTAGTAGGCTAAGCTTCATAGCTAAAATAGCGTTTCACAAGCCCACAAAAAGTTTACTCTCCATGCCCGCTTGGCCGGGCTAGCCGTAAACAGCTAGGCCCATGGTCAGATCGAATTGAAAGAATCCAGCTAGCCAGTGGCATGTACGTATCATCTGTAACTCAATTCTTAAGGCATTATAGAACTGATCGGTATCTTCGGTCCTTGGACAGGAAGGTAGTCACGTTCACGCATCTCCCTAAAATGTGGAGACATCCATCCTTTTGGGTACCTCTAGAGCCTTCGCCAGATCAACCCATTATAACTAGGTCAAATCACATATTTGTGCAATAATAGTAGATTAACATGGTTTAACTATGATTTATTTAAATGAAGATATGTACCTTCCAAACCAATTCAAAGTGATGGTAGTGCATGGCCTGATAACCTCTTCACCATCTCTCCTTTCCTCTGCCTGGACTCAAATCAGTAAAATGGGTATTGCACTCCAAATGGATAACTGAGATGATTATTTTTCTTTTGATAGAGTAATGATATTATACCTCTAAATAATACTATAATACCCAAATACATAATTGACACGATTATTTTACTCTTGACAGATTTGTAAAATCACGACAGGATTATGCTTTGACCCGCAAAAAGTCCCAAGACAGAAGGTGGCGTGGGGAGAGCAAATTTGAATCTTGACGAGTCTAGATTGATGTGTGTTTGGTTTAGCATTCAATGAACTTTTAGTCTTCAAAGCCCCTTGGAGAAATGTTGGACCGTTTGACACCTATTTTGAAGGAGCTTTCACTTTAAAGTTAACATTGGGAATGCTAAAAACTCAATACTAGTAGGAAGTAACTTTGGACTTTTAGCATTTAGTTAAATGCTAAATCTCATATTTTTCTTTCAAAACTACCCTTATCAATTTTTCAAAATTCCAATTTTGTCATTCATTAGTTTTTTTCTCTAATTAAAAAAGGACCAAACCCTTCACCCGACTAGCAAAGGGTTATGGCCACCGGCGAGCTAGATTTGGCGTCGACCTTCGGTGAGGGTCGCGCGACCCTCGCGACACCCAGGAGGGCTGCCGAGGGTCGCATGACCTTAGGTGACCTTGATCGATGGCTGCAGATGCTAGATTTGGCTCGTCGGCGACCGTAGCCCTTCGTCGGTTTGGCGAAGGGTTTGGTCATTTTTCAAAAAAATAATAATATATATAAATAAAATATCCCAAGTCCATTGTAAATTTTTTTTTGCCAAATACACATTCAACTCAAAGTCCATTTGCAAAGAGATTTTAACCAAACACAATTTGCACTTCCCTAAATAGCTTTTACTTTCGGCATTTGCATTACACTCAAAGCCCATTTGTAAAACCGAACTAAACGCTCCCTCAACCAAGTTCTCAAAGTCTAAGCACCATTAGCGGACCACATAAAAGCTTTCAAAAGACCCGTTAAATTCGACATGAGAAGATGGTCAAATCGGATTAGCTCCGTGAGATCAACGATGACGCGCGAGAGAAGTTAAATTAGTGATGTAAACAAAGCTCGCCAGAATCCGATTATTTCCTCTCTCCTTTGATTGAGGAACACGTCTTTAGGATCGGCCAAACGGCATTCGATTCCCTTCCATCCAAGGAAACCATGTCTTGTCCACGTGACTCGGTCAAAAACACAGAAAAGGGCCATCAAAAAACCCTTCCTTACGCTTACGTCTTTACCAAATAGAAATGGGTAATACATGCAAATCGATGGCTAAAAACCCTACAACGAATAATCGAGGCAGTAGCTAAGGCTAACATAGCTCGAGGACCACGAGGCAAAATGGGCAAATTTTAGGGCTTTCGATATGTCGAACATCATAGCTCGTCGAGACATTTTCGCCCAGATGCCGAAAGATGGTTTCGGCTTTCTTAGTGAAAAGGGAAAAGAAAACAATAGGTTGAAAGTTGATTAGCAAAGCCATATTTACACGTTGGTGCTTCTTCTTTTGTTCTTTTCTTTTTATATGCTTTGCCTTGGACGTAGGTTTCGGCATCCATCTACGGCAAGAATAACGGATTGATGATAATAAAAAACGATCCTTTAGCATATCTAAAATTTCAAATTTCAAAGCTTAAGTTTGTTGACGAAGGAACTTCACGTGTACATTAAAAGCACATAAATCCCGTAAGCGAGCAAAGTTAGATATTTTAATACCCTCCTATGCCGGCCAGATTAGGAACTGAAATTTAACGAGCAAGGGGGCTGCATGTGCGAAAAAAGCAAGGTAATATTTAGTTTTGATATTATAATAAAAAATCTAACTCAAAGGCTTAAATTTATAAGCGGGAAAATGATCGAACGGGCAATAAAGTTTTCATAGATTCGTGATGTCTTAGAGAAATAGAAAAGGAGCACTTTGGACGATAACATGGCTGAGAATTAAAGAAAGCACCGGACAACAACAGATGGATTTAGGGCAGCGTCAGGAGTCGGGTGGAAAAGACGGATGCATGGTGGGCGGAGACGGGCACTATATGTCTTCTTGGGTCCATTTATTTCATTTATATACACACACACACACACACACATATGCACGTTTTAGAAAATAATTATTATTATAATATGTTCATACGTTAGAATTGACACTATCACGATACAATGCACTCTTTCTTTTTGTGCAAAAGTAGATGAAATGTATCTATGATTATGGATGGCCGTGCTCGAGCAAAAACCTTTTTCCAGAACGTGCGGCTGGTTGCAATTGACATTTTTGCTCTGAGCTTCCTTTATTGAAAGTTATAAGAGATCGGGACAAAAACTGTTCCAACGCTCTCCTTATGTCAAACGACGGTATTTATGTGTCTGGATGAGTTTAAATTGAACTGGCTTTGAAATCGTTCGGATAAAGCCGCCGTGAGCATTTTCACGAGGCATTTTTCATGAGACATTTTCACGATACCAGTTAAATTTAATAACATCGTATTGGTCAACTCAACATCCTCTATAGCTAATTTTATGTGAAGATATAAAATTAAAAATTATTCATGCCGCCACCGAAAAGTCAAAATCGATTTTTCTAGGATTTTTCAATATAATAAAATAACTCATACACTCGGCAATGGTTAGACAAAGAGCCCACTTATTGGAGTAGTTAACGAAAGAGAAGGCTCATCGGAAAGCTAAGGCTCTAAAGTCCACTTCTCTCGTTAAATTGGATATTGAAATGATAAGCAATGTCCCTTTCTAAGTCGTTGCATCCTCCCCTTATCCCCAATTTGTTTATTTCCCTACATTTGCCACCGTCCTTTTCTTATCCGACCCTCGAAATTCAGGAAAGGCACGCATCTAGCCCTCCGGGGACACCTCTAATAGTTCGTGATCCGACGGTCCATTAATTGTAGAATTTGACGATGTCTTTGCGACTTGGAGAGCTACAATTGATCATAACACCTCTCTAAAATCGCCATGCCTTTGCAATGAAGTCTTTGCCTTTGGTTCTCACTTTTGGATAGATTAGATATCAATGTGTTCGTTTCAATATCAAATTTAATATTTTATGGGAAAAGAAAATGTGAAAATTCACATGCGCGGAGTCAAGGTCAACCACCATCTAGAAAACTTATATTTCGAACCAAGTATAAGATCAGACGTGGGGAGCGGGTCTCTCTTGACCATTCTTTAATCACATAATATATAAATTCCAAAATCCAATCAATCTTGGACGGCCTATTGAGGATGGAATTGGTCAAAAAAACGTGCTTTCTTTTCTAGAAGCCATTATTTTAGATTTAGTGCGGACGAATTGGGAATTACGTAATTAACAAGTACCCGATGGGAAAAGATAACTAAACCCTAGTCATCTCATCACCTCAATGGCAAAGGATAATAACCCTCCAATAGGAGAAAAAAAATAAAAAAAAAAAGATAAAGACCTGTCGATCTAAAATTTTTAACATTATGAGGTCATTGGATAGCTTATCCTCGTTAAAATTTCAATTCATTCGTCACTTACTATATAGATAAATAGGTATATAATGACCATATAATTTTTATTTTATTTTTGTGTTTTCTTTTGGTTTCGCCTGGATAATTATGAAAGTAGGCCCCCATTTGCTTAGCAATAAATACATACATAAATAAGGTGGGTCGGCCTTTCTAGGGTTAGTCAACAATCTCATTTTTTTGCCATATTTTCTTTCTCAATTATGGAATATATGTTAGGTATTATTAGGATTCCTCACTTGCTCTAAATCGATATTCCTATTGTTTCTCCAAATTTTATAGAAAATTAGGAAACCATGTGGCCAAAAGACAAAATCACATGAGGTTGGACGACCTCCTAAGTACTTTTGTTTTGTACTTTGAGATCATGTGCAACACTTGTATTAATGGGAAAGATTCCTTGGACAGTGTCTAAATAGGGACAAGAGCATAAGACAATTGCGAATTTAATTGAACCACGTAATGTTTTGTCTTGGACTCGTTGGCACATTATCGTCTACGTTTGCCCGCCCTAATGTTCGTCTTACTGTGCAGCTACTACCGAAAAAAAAAAAAAAAATCAAATCGAAAAAAGTAATTCCAAGGATTATTATTGTCGAAAAACTCAAATCGATACTCTGGTGACACATTTTCCATCAACTAATTTTCATTTCACAGAAGATTTCAAACCGGTCATTCCATATTATCTTTACTCCAAACTAACTTTCATCTCGCTAAAAAACTTAAATCAGTATACTCAATTCCAATCTACATCTTTTAGTAGTTTGACCGATATCCCATTAAAATAATGTTTCATTTACTAAAATGTTACTAAAATGTTTCTTTTAATATTAGTTAGTCCGTTAGGCTGTTTATTGTAACCAACTGTCGTTTTATGCATACGCGAGTCAAGGATAAACGCTAAGAGAATTAGCAAAATTAACCACGCAATTTCAGTCCAGCACTCAAGCTTGACATTTAGTTCAATCATATGCAAAACGTGATCCACAAATTCCGTTCCTTGGCAAAGAAAAAAAGAATCTATTTTTTCTTATATTGAGCTCTCAAGATCTTTAAAAATCTATACATATCGACATTAAAATGTTATCATAATTCTCTTTTCTAATATCAACTTATTATATTCGGGGCCAAAAATCACTGAATTTTTTTTTTTGGGTTAATACCTCTAGAACCCTCAAATCGATATAAATGCACCACATTTACCCCAAACTCAAATTAGTACATTCATATTACATTTAGCTCAAACTAATTTTAGTATTACAAAAATCTAAAATGGTATATCTATGTTATATTTACCAAAATTTTATGATGAAATTGGGGCAACATTAAAGATTTTAGCAGATTTGCTAATAACGAGGGAGCCCTTATGGCAAAATTAACATATTTTAGCGATTTTCCAAATCTCAATTCGTTTTCTTCAAATCCAACTTCTTTTATAAGCTCCATTTATGTCGAATGTCCCCATCAAATTCATGTCACATGCTAACCACTGAAATTGTTTGGCGCATACGTTTCCACGTCATCAGTTTAATATGGAGATATAAGATAGATAATATGTCACGAACATATTAGTTCGCAATAATTATTTCTTGTCAATCAAAAATGAATTTGAGATAGATGAACAATAGGTATATCGATTTCAGATTTTCGACCGCACGGACCCATTTTCATTTCTCCGTAGCAACATCACAAGCGGACCGGACTATGCAATTGAGGTGCTATTCCTCAGAGGGGGGGGGGTGTGGGGGTGTGTTTCCAGTCCCGATATTTCTCCCGAGGAAAGGGAGAGATCAGAGAACCAGGCCCTTTTAAACTCGGTTCTTGGAATCGCCATCGACAACGGTCGATTCTTGATTTTCTTGTTTTTCTTGCTTTTTTCAACGAGGAAGATGGAGGGGAAGGGGAAGCTTTCTGTCGCTCTCTCGTCACCTCCAATTTGTCAAAGAGGGAGGAAAAAGAAGCAAAACCCGAGAATGGAATCATCATCATCGTCGTCTCGGTGCCGGTCAAATCGAGCCGCCTCCACCTGCACTTGAATAAAAGCCCCCACGTCGCTCGCTCGCAGTCCTGTCTTCTAGAAGGAGTTTCTTGAAACCCACGGAATGGGCCCCCTTCTCTCTCTATCTCTATCTGGAGGGAAGACTTTTCGACGCTCCTCGTGAGGAAACAGAGAGAGAGAGAGATTCCTTAAGACGATTTCCTTTTCTTTTCTTCTCTCCTCGTCGATGCAAAATGTGTTCTTTCGGATTGTCCGACGGCATCGTTGTTGTCGTTTTCGTCGTTGCCAGCCATGACGACTCCTCCCTCACGCCCTTGCGAAATTCGCCCCCCTCCCGCTTCGAGAATGCATTCCGAGTTTGACTTTCTTGGAATTTTGCATTGTCCTTCCCCCCGCCAAACAATAGAGGGACGCGCATTTTGAACCCCCGCGTGTCTGAATAAGAGGAGCTCGAGACCCATATCTGGGTTCGTCGTCCTGTTTGCCTCTCCCTCCCTCTTTCTCTCCCTCTCTAGAATGCCTTTTTGCCCAAGTAAACTTGTAGCGATGAGAGCGAATGCCCATCGAGAGAGAGGTGTGTCCTTTCCTTTCGAGTTCGCCTCTCTTGCTAATTTTGCTAGGTATGTTGAAATATAAAATATGAAAATAACAGGATCTCACAATTTACGTCAACGCGAAAATATTAAAAAAATAAACAAGAAATAATAAAGATACTAGAGATTTACGTGTTTCGGTCCAAGTATCAATACTATGTTCACGAAAATAGCCAGAAGCAAATAATCTACTATAATTAGATAATTAGAATTTACAATCGCTTACACAGTATTTCTCACGCCTAAATTTATGCCCAAACTCAAAAGTGTTTATAAATAAATAACTTACTTGAACGTAAATTCATGACACAAAATTATCGCACGTTCAAGATCAAAGAAAAACTCTCTATATACACTAAAACCGAGAACTTGTATAATTGTTCTCTTCTTTTTGTACGGGTTCGCATTCTTCTTTCTTCGTGTGCGGCGCTCTTCCGTTGCTTCCTCCTCTCTTTTTCTTTCCCCCTTTTATATTGTGCCCAAGAGTCAACAATTTGACTCTGGTCTCACCAAGAACGTAGTCTTCTATGGGTATAAAAAGATAGAAACCCTTATCTTTTATTTTATTTGTTTTATTTTTTCTTTTGTGTATCTCTAAGGAGTCCAAATCTTTTATCTTCTAGCGTGCAATATTTCACCCTTTGTTGAAAGCGTCTTCGACGCGTGAGATTTAAATTCATCCAAGAAAATCTTTTTCAATTAATTCAGCTAATAAATCAATATCCGAATTTAAATTCGAGACATTAATTTAAGAGGGTCAATGCTGCTGACCGTCAACGTTGTGGTTCCAATGGTTAGCTTGTTTTCTTCATCCTGCCTCAGCTGCTCCTGCCGCTGCGGGCGGCCAGCGCCATTCTCGTTGTGGTTCTCGTGAAGTTATTTTTCGATCTCTTGATCGGGCGAATTTGGACGGTGCTCTGGTCATGAATTTGCTGAGGGTTGACTTCTTGATGCCGCTTCTGATCTGGGGATCATGTCCACAGGCCGCCCTCTCCTGATCCAGTCCCCTCAAACCCCTTCCATACCCACCTTCGCCGATCTTGCCAAACCGAGCTCTGGTGATTCGAACCCCGTGTCCACCATGGAGTCCATCATCACCTCCGACAACCCATCTGGTATCGAGTCCAATCACAACTCGTCGTCCAGGCGGAGCATTTCCTCCCACCAGTCGAAGACGTCCGGTACAAACTCTTCATTTCAGAACCAAACTAGTGCAGGACTTAGGTTAGGTTCGATTTAGCCCGACCCCAAACTTTTGCTAATTTTGTACCGACTTACGTAATGCAAATTTCATGGGGTGTTTTTCACATAAGTCGTCCCTCGTTGGCTGTTTTATGACTTATTTTAATTTCAGAATTTTTGGATTTCGAACGATTAAAAATATATTTGAAAAACTAGGGAGTTGGCAATCTATTTTTAAGTTTACTGCACCGACCCCTTCCTACTTTTCATTTTTCACAAATTTTTCGATCAAGAAATATAATACACATCCTTCATGAAAATGGTAGAGTACATCCTATGCTACCACATATTTAATTTTCATGATTTTTTGGTCTCATTTAGCCTGTGAAATGTGTATCTTTCTGCTCTATCACATTCTGGAAATTCTTACTGTTTCGGGCCCGGTCTACAAAAAAAATATTTAGAACTATATGGACCAAATCGGATTTTGAGTCCTTCACGAAAAATGTCCCACTAGATCTTCTCTACCTTATATTAAAGTTTCATAATTTTTGAAATTTGTTTATCTAGACAACAGCTACCGTTTCTAAAGGCTTGCGGAACGCATTATAAGGCCAGTTTAAGGCCTAGGATATTCTTCTTACGATTAATCTAATATCGGCACGGGTGAGTTTATATTAGTTTAGGGGATAAAAATGTAAATTCACACTTGAGTCCCTGGATAGTAGTAACGTCAACATGCTTTCGAATTGAATTATGGAATTGTTGCATCATGATGTGAATGTGTGACTGAAAATGCCGTCACACCTTTCGAGTTATAGCAAGGATGATTGGAGAGGTAACTAGGTTCCTCCAGATGCCTTATGGTGTAATGCAGGTCCCCTAGATGTCCTCGTAATATTGGATGGGTGCAACATGCCCAGGAGGTAACGGGTTTCCTGCATGATGATGGCAGCAGAAAATTCCTATTGAATATAACATTTGTACATTTAAATTAAGTTGATG
This sequence comes from Eucalyptus cloeziana, assembly GCA_014182715.1. Classification (NCBI taxonomy): domain Eukaryota; kingdom Viridiplantae; phylum Streptophyta; class Magnoliopsida; order Myrtales; family Myrtaceae; genus Eucalyptus; species Eucalyptus cloeziana. Next base: position 32,173,439 of record CM024640.1, read on the forward strand.
CTTTTATTAATCTATTATGTTATATTGAAAAAGTTCTCATGTAAGTTTCTTTGTCAGTACGGTGATTGATTGATGTAGTATAGACCAATGGACCTTTTAGTTGTTGACTTTATCTTTTCAGATTAATAGAAATGTCGGTCCCACCTCCTACCCTATGGTTTGTTATAGAGTACTGGTTGACTTCACTTGGCAACAGGATAAGTTCATAAACCTTGGTTTCTTGGATACAGTTTTTACATTAGTACTAATTGAATTCTAAACTTTTTTACATTTTTATTAATTGAGTCCATCTTGTCAATTTAGGTTAGAAATTATTGATGTGGATGTTGGTGATCCTATGTGGCATGACCAACGCTAACATAAACAAATTTTATAATTTTTCAATTTTTTTTTTCTCTTTTTTATTTTTTATCTTTTTTTCTCCTCACCCTTTGGCTGGCACCAATGAGGTCGCCGGCCAACCACCGCCGACGACAAGTTGGTCTGGGTGAAGGCATCTGTGCCCTTGCTGCCACTCGTGAGGGCCGTCGCACCCTCGTTGGCCACAAGCGAGGGCATCGAGCCCCCGCCCAGATCCAGGTGAGGGCCAAAATTGTCGCCTATTGGCCGGTGAGGGCCGCAACACCCTTGCCCAAACTAGACAAGGGCGTCATGACCCACGCCAGCCAGCGGTGATGGCCTCCGCGCCCTCGCCTAGATTTGGGCGGGGGCTTAACGCCCTCGCTTGTGGTCAATGAGGGCACAATGGCCCTCGCCTGTGGTCGGCAAGGGTGCAAAGGTCCTTGCCTAGACCTATTTTGGGCCAATGATGGTTGGTTGGCAACTTCGCTAGCGCCGGCCAAAGGGTAAGGTAAAAGAAAAAAAAAAAGAGAAAAAAAGAAAAACATATAGTAAAATTCTGAAAAATATTTAAAAATTATAAAATTTGTCAATGTCAGTGTCAGTCATGCCGCGTAGGACCGCCGACATTCACATCAGTAATTTCTAGCCTAAATTGGTCAATAGACTCAATTGGTACCAATGTGAAAAGTTTATGATTGAATTAGTACCAATGTAATAGGTTTATGACTTTTTTGGTATTTTTTCTAGTTGTTCTGCAGCCAGTCCCAAGACCAATTATGTTATGGCTAATCGGGGTCTTCTTGATGAGTATGAATTCCTTGTACTTCGTGGGGTCTAAGCAGCCTTAGTGAACCATACAAAAATTTAGAAGATGCGTTATTATCCCGAGTTACTAACTCTATTCAAGGTAAAATAAAATCAACACAAAAGAAGATGGTCAAGTAAACGATAACGTATGAGAGATATTAATAGCACCACACTGGTTCTATCTTATTAATAGATCATTTTCCCCTCTTTCTCATTCAATTATTGGGATATATTCACGGTGTCAGGAAGGGAAAAAAGACCGTCAAATCACATTGATCCGTCTCAAAATAACAAGTTCTGCAATAATTAATTCGCAACATAGAGTTTGGTCATAAAATATGTCCTATTTCTTTGAAAAACTAGCATTTTTCCCTTTATAAAATTTGATTTTTTTCCCTCTCTCTTTTGTTAATGGATTGCTTATTGTATGTTCCGATCAAATTAATAGAAGAACATGTCTTTATGGTCAGCCGAACTCCGTTTAATTCGCTCTCATCCATGAGACGATGTCTTGTCCACGAAATTTGGTAAAATATACAGCGAGATGCAATTAACTCTTCCTATTTTTACTCCTTTGTCTAAATTCTCCAGAAATGAATATATACCAATCGAATGGCTAAAACATTACCTGAGAAATCGAGAAAATAGCTAAGCAAGCTCAATGATCACATGGCCAAATGGACAATTCGCATTTGTTAATACGTCAATCGTCATAGCTCGTCGATAGATTTTTCTAAGGATAATTTTTAAAAAAACATAAACATATTGTACAGTGACTAACTTAATCCTAAATTTTTCAATTTGATCGATTTAGTTTTAAACATTTTGACAATTTATCAATATAGTCATTTCAGCCAATTTTGGCCAAAAATTATTGAAATAGATGTCAGCCATCTTATGTAACACGGCTAATACTTATGCAGATGATTTTTGGCAATTTTTTGAAATGATTTCTCTTTTTCTTTTGTTCGTATTACCCTATGCTGGTCCAAGACCACCACGATGGCCAGATTATCCTTGCAGACCCTCGCCTATGGCTCACGACCTCCACTGACCATTGACATGGCCTTGAACCGGCATGGGGAAATAGGAAAAGAAAAGAAAAGGAAAATAAAGGAAAAGGAAAAAAAAAAGAATATATAAAAAAATTGCAAAATTTATTCACATTAGTACCTGCTATGCCACGAAGATAGCTAGTTTCCATGCGAGCGATTTTCGGCCAATTTTAGCTACAATGACTATATTGACAAATCATTAAAAGATTGATAATTAAATTGATGCCCACATAATAGGTCTAAGACATTTTGGATAATTTTCCCAACTTTTCTAGGATGCTAATGAGAAATCCAAAATTTAGAATTTTTGCACGAACCTTTCAATCTTCTTCTCTGAAAATGTAGATGAAAATCGCGCCCAGACCCAATGCAACACCAATTGGATGTGGGTTCTCTCGTATGAATTGGAGAATGCCTATTTTGGTGAATTCAAAGGAGGGCATGTTGAGAGATAGTTTTCAGCTTTATTTCTGCCAAAAAAAGATAGGTTAAAATGAACATTGTTCGAGAGAACCATATTTATGAATGATGGTGTTTGTTTTTAATTCTTATCTTGTGAATATGGCTTAATTTATTTTCTTTTGACGTGGGTTTCGGCATCAATCAACGGCAAAAGGCGTCAAAGGAAGGGATCAATGGCAGAGTTTATGGAGAGAGATTACGCTATGGAAAATATGCTGTTCATAGATTCATGATGTCTTAATGAAAAACGAGCATTTCGGACGATAACGTGGCGGGACATTAAAGAAACACTCGATCCCATTATACGAATTCGAGGCAATGTTAGAAGACAACTAGAAAATTTGTATGCATAGTGATTAGAGACGTGCATTGTGTCTTCCTGGGTCCATTTTTGTTTTTCTCATTTTATAAATGGGAGGGGAAAGAGTAAGTTTATATGTTAAACTGACATTATAGAATGAAATAATGTGTTCTTTGACAGGAAATACAAGAAAAGAGAAGGCAATTGTCTGTATATTCATTGATTTGTATACAAGCACATTAATACATTTATAGTGCAAGAATGGAAGAGAATAAAAGGAAATAATATACAAACGAATTATAAATTTCCTTTTTACTAAAACTTCCTATTCACTAAATCAATTAATCTACAATTAGAATCAATCAATGATCACAATCTTCAACTGTATCTCCAACACTCCCCCTCAAGCTGATGGCCTATATATATCGAGGACACCCAGCTTGCTCAGTAGATAAGTATGTTATCTTTGACATAATGGCTTAGGGTCCGTTCGTTTCGCGAAAAATGAGCCATTTTCAGAAAATATTTTCCCAGAAGTCATTTTCCAGGAAAATGACAATATTTTCTAGTGTTCGGCTAAAACCTGGAAATGTTTCGAAAAATATTTTCCGATGTTCAGTAAGGAAAATATTTTCTGCTCCCCAGATTGGCGAGCGCGAGCGTCAAGCTCAAGACTCGCGGATCGACGAGCGCGAGTTTGAGATCGACGAGCTTAAGGTTCACTTGGTTTGATGACTAGCCAAAAGAAGAATATGGAAAAAAAATGAGATTAAAAATAATTCGAATTAAAAAAAGAAAAAGAAAATTTAATAATAATTTGAATGAAAAAAGAAAAGAAGAAAAAGAAAGGGGAGGAGGAAGTCAGGATTTGTAGAGGTGTGAGATAAGAGAGATCAAGTGAGGAAAATGTTTTCCACTTTTCAAAAGTGGAAAACATTTTCCCCTAGTTTAGAAGATTTTTTTCCTTTGATGGAAAACATTTTCCTTAAGGAATTCATTTTCTATGAAACGAACGCCGGAAAATCCGGAAAACGTTTTCCCGGAAATTATTTTCCGCGAAACGAACGGACCCTTAGTGAAGATGTCTGCAGGTTGATCCATTGTTCCAATACCCTTTGCTACAAGGATTCCCTCTTTGATCTTATCTCATGTGAAGTGGCAATCAACTTCTATGTGTTTTGTCCTTTCGTGAAAAACTGGGTTTGCTATCAATTTAAGTGCAGCATTGTTGTCACAAAATAATTCGATTGGTCCACTAACCTATAACCCAAGATCTGAGAGTAATCCTCGAATCCAAACCACTTCGCAAGTAGTCTTTGCCATGGCTCGATACTCTGATTTAGCCGATGATAATGAAATAGTTGATTGCTTCTTTGTCTTCCACGAGATTAATGACTTTCCCAACTCGATGTAGAAACCGGTAATTGATCTTCTGGTCATTGGACAAGTAGCATAATCCGTATCACAGAAAGCTGTCATCTTCATGTTGCAGTCACGGGATAAGAAAATTCCAAGTCCTTGACATCCCTTCAAGTATTTAACGACTTTTAGGGCTGCATTCATATGAGATTGTTTTGGACCATGCATGAATTGACTGAGTTATATATTAATTTACCAACAAGTCGCTGATATGTTGACAGATCTTTAAGCAACGGGTGCTCAATAGATAAAGAAGAGTTCAAATCATATTCTTGAGCAGTCAACTTGGCATTCTGCTCAGCTGGTATGATAGCTGGTTTGCATTCGGATAATCCAGCTTCAGAAACAATTTCAAGGATAAACTTCCTTTGACTGAGATTGATACCTTTATCGGATCGAGCAATTTCAATCCTAAGAAAATATTAGGTGGTCCCAAATCCTTGATATGGAAAGTAGAGTGCAAATATTTTTTAAGTCTTGCAACATGTGAGTCATTGTTTCCCATATCAAGTATATCATCAACATATATCAGTAAATAGATTGATGAATTACTTTCATTCCATGTAAACAAGGCATAATCATGCTTAGAATGCCAAAATCTTGCATTAGTCAGCGTAGTAGTGAACTTGGCGTACCATTGCCTAGATGCCTGTTTCAATCCGTACAGGGATTTGCGTAGACGACATACCTGAGACTCCTCCTGTCTGCATAATCCCTGCAGAAGCTCTATATAGATCTCTTTATCTAGATCATCGTGAAGGAAGGCAATGTTAACATCCATCTGATGTAAAGACCAATTTTTGATGGCTGCAATGGATAAGAAGGAACAAACGGTGACTTCTTTAGTAACAGGTGAGAATGTTTCATGATAATCGAAGCCTTCTCTCTGAGTAAACCCTTTAGCCACTAGCCGAGCTTTATATCTTTCAACTGAACCATCTGCTCGAAACTTGATTTTATAGACCCATTTGCATCCAATGGGTTTCCGGTGTGGGGGAAGTGGAACAATGTCCCAAGTATTAGCAGGGCAGTTAGTTCTGATTCCATTGCGTGTTGCCATCTTGGATCACGGGATGCTTCATGGAAGGAAGAAGGTTTGTTCTCTTTTGAAAGACAGTTGACGCAACACATATGGTCCAGTGATAGTCGATTAAAAGACACATATGAAGAAACAGGATACTTCGTACCTAGAGAACGCAATGTAGAACAAATGTAGTCCTTAGTCCACGTGGGTGGACGAGTTTGTCGTGCAGAACGTCGAGGCTGCTCAGCTACTACTAGTTTAGTTGCTGAGAAAGACTTAGAAGTAGTCGCTAATGGAGCCGATGCAAAAGGAGGGTCCTCAAATAATTCTGAAGGTAAGCCATCTTCAAAAAAGGTGGTGTTCTGCGGAACAGAAATGGATGGTTCTGGAGCAACTAACAAATATTGAGAAGCCATAAATAAATCTTCTTCACATAGGAAAGGCCTTTGATGTGGGGACGACGATGACATCCCTGCTTATGAAGAAATGTCCTGTAGAAATCTCCATAACTCGATAACCTTTTTGAAGAGGCGGAAATCCCATGAAAATGCATTGAGTGGCACAAGGGCCCATCTTATCCAAAGGATTGACATTTGTTGCATAACACAAACAACCAAATACTCGATGATGATCATTGTGAGGTTGTCTATTATAAAGTAGTTCAAAAGGAGTTTTCCCATCGAGGATATGAGTTGGCATGCGATTAATCAAATAGGCAACAGTGATCACACAATCTCCCCAAAAACCTTCAGGAATAGAGGCTTGGTATTTCAATGTATGTGTTACTTCTAAGAGATGTCTGTGCTTACGCTCTACAATTCCATTTTGTTGTGGTGTGTAAGTACAAGAACTCTCATGAAGTATCCCTTGAGAAGATAGAAATTTTGTACAATCAGAAGTGAAAAATCCATGCCCATTATCTGTATGAATTCGTTGCACAGATTGATTGAATTGATTTTTAACCAAGGAAATGAAATTCGAAAGATGAGTAAATGTTTGACTCTTTGATTGCATAAGATATACCCAAGTGGCCCTTGTATAATCATCTACAATCGTGAGAAAAAAAAGGGGAGCCATCACGATGTGAAGTATGATAAGGTCCCTAGATATCCATATGAAGTAAGGAAAAACTCCTATCTGCTCGAGATGTACTCGTTGGGAAAGAAGCTTGAGATTGTTTGGCCAAGGGACATATTGGGCATTTAGGATGAGGGAAATGTGCACTATGACCCAATCTTTGATGAAAAAAGAGATTTTTATTTCGACAAATAGCATTACAAAAAATGCTTTTATTTAATAATTCTACATCTCTTGAGGAATCAATCCAATAGTATAGTCCTTGTGCAATACTACCCAAGCGCATCACTATGCCAGTCAAACGGTCCTGAAAGAAACAATTGTTGGAACTGAATATTGCATGACAGGAACTATCTATGCACACTTTTGAGACAGAGAGTAGATTGAATTCAAAATCAAGAATGTATAAGACATTTCTGAGAACAAAATGTGGAGCAAGGTGAACAGTGCCAGTCTTGGTAACTTGAATAACGTTTCCATTTGGAAGACGCACTGATATAGGAGATTCTGATGTTCTATCAACATGGGAAAAAAGATGCTCACTACAAATTATGTGATCACTAGCCCCCGTATCGATTATCCGTGCATTCATAGAAAAAGAATTCTCCTCGTGAAGAAAAGTACACGAGAACCCTGCACTTTTGTCTCCCATCTTCAATTGATTCAGAGTCCGCATGATATTCGATCGATCTTGGGTAATTGTTTGTTGTACCCCATCAATTCTTTGTGTTGAGACTTGATAAGCTGACGATTCTTTTTCTTTTCTAGTTTTATCAATAGGCTTTCCATGCAATTTCCAGCACATATCAATAGTATGGTGTGGGCGTTTGCAATATTCACAATATTTATTTTTGAATTTATTTTGCCCACTGACCTTTCCTGATGATGCGGCACCACGTGGATCGTAGGATCCTTTATAAACAAGGGCTGACGTGGCTTGATGATGGCCGTCGGATCCATGCGAGCTAATGGATGATCTGTAGCCATCCATTGCATCCTATTGATCTGAGCCATCCAGCAGCCCGCCTGAATCCAAGCCATTGGATTGCCCATGCAAATCCAGGCCGTTCATTCAAAAAAAGGTAGGGTTTCCGTCAGGCTTTCTCGTCACTGCAGCCGCACTACCCATTTTTGGTTATCCCGAGCATGCGGCCATTCCACTGTTTCCAGTCACCGCCTCTTGTGAGCCCACGCCAAACAGAAAAATGGTGAGGCTCATGCCTTCTCCCACTCGAGCGTGTTCAGCCGCGACGAGACGCTGACTTTCTTCTTGGACGGCAAGTTGATAAATGCATCCGAGCGGCGGCGATGGCTCCATGGCGAGAATCTGAGATCAGAAGGCCGAGTAGGAGTCGTTGATGATGAGTAAGAATCTCGTGCTTTTTTCTCTTTCCCGCATGTCTCTATACTGCCTTAGTGTAGCTTCAGGTCCTTGGAGGCGCTCCTAGGATAACTCCATTTCGTTCCATAGGGAGGAGAGACGATTGAAGCAAGCGGTAACCGAGAGGTTCCCTTGCTTCAACTCCATCAGGCTTTGCGTGATGCTGAAGAGCCATGATCGGTCGAGCAGGCCATACATCTCCTTGATGCTATCCCAGAACTGCTTGGAGTCCTCAGTAAGTGGCAGTCCAGCCGCGACGTCGGGGGCAAGTGTGTTGCCGATCCAAGTGCGAACCAACTGGTTGCACTTCCACCAGAGACGCTGGAGGCGTTCATTGGTCGGGAATGGGACGGCTCCGTCGAGGAAGCCGTCCTTGTCCTTCGTCACCAGAGCCCGCCGGAGATCTTGAGCCCACAAGGAGTAGGTTTCTGGTTCGGTAAGTTGGTTGCTAATGAGGTGTAATTCGGGGCCGTCCGCCAGTAATGTGTAAAAAGGATCGTCAGGTTCAAGCCGGCCGCTGTCGCCAATCGGAAAAACTAGCAGCATGTATCCGTGTTGAAATGTTGGGTAGGGATTTGTCCCTTGACCTAGCATGGATCCGGGTTCCTAACTCGGCAGCATGAATTCAGGTTGGGATCCCAAGTAGGGATTCGTCCCGTGACCTAGGATAGCTCCAAGGCCCTGACCCGACATAGATCCGAATCCCTGACCCAGGTTCGTCTGGCCCGAGACTTCAGTTGGGCCCATCACAGACTGTGTAGGTCCAGATGGGTATTGGGTCCACATCTGTCCTGGCCCAGTAGCCCACTGATACCAATTAACTGGAGGAGAAAATGGTAGCCACTAGGCTGGGCCGAAGGTCTGACTCGTTGTAGGAGCCAACCTTGCAAAAGGAGTTTCTTCAGAAGGTCGATCTTCGCCAGAGAGAATAACCGGATCTGAGGTGGGTGTCTCCTCTATTGAAGAACTCTCAATGTTCTTTGTCATGGTACAAAAAAAAAAGTTGAATTCCTAACCGATTTGCTGGTCTGTTTCGTAGGTGAAGATCGTGCAACAACAGCCCAGAAAAGAAACGGTGGCAATTCAAAATATGCGGAAGCTAGGCCAAGAGTATCTACTCTGATACCATGACAGGAAATACAAGAAAAGAGAAGGGAATTGTCTGTATATTCATTGATTTGTATACAAGCACATTAATACATTTATAGTGCAAGAATGGAAGAGAATAAAAGGAAATAATATACAAACGAATTATAAATTTCCTATTTACTAAAACTTCCTATTTACTAAATCAATTAATCTACAATTAGAATCAATCAATGATCACAATCTTCAACTGTATCTCCACCATTCTTATTTTGTGTATGGACGGCAACCAAACTTTGTTAGATTGTGTGGCTGTAATTGGGGTTTTTCACCGGGGCTTACTTTATTAAAAATTGTAAATATTAGGGCGAAAAATCTTTGAATGCTCCTGTCAAGTCACATAACCAGATTCATCTGTTTTAATAAATTAAGTTCAGTCAACTTTGAAACCGTGTGGATTAAATTGTTGTTATTCCTCGTCGGCTAATCGAGCATCTTTTCGCTGAGGGAGGAATTTTTTCACGCTATATCCTCATAACATCTGTTAAGCTTACTAATGTCATAGCAATAATGGAGAACATTTCCCAAACAAAGAGACGAGATGCACTAATTAGCAACAACTTAGATAATGAAAGACAAGGTTCATAAGAAAGCTTGAGCTCTACTGTTCATTTTCTCAACGATAAGTCATGTCCATTTCTAAGTTTTTCCATCCTCCCCTAGTTCCTAATTTGTCTATTTTCTGACCTTCGCCATTGTTCTTTTCTTATCCAACCTCGAAATTTAGAAGGGCATACAAAACTGCATACCAACAGCTCTATTAATTTGTGATTCGAATGTGGATTATTCACAAAATTTGACAATTATTTTTGCCTTCCCAATATTTCGCTCCCCACTTAGAGAGATATAATTGACAATAATCCCCTCCAAAATTATTTTGTTTTGCAATGGGGACTTTTTGGTTCTTCCTTTTGAGTAGGTATCTTTCTGATCATTGTGCTTTCTTTCAATGTCAAATTCACGTATTACGGGAGAGGAAGAAATTACATGTGGGACTCAAGGTCGACCACCATCTAGAAGAACTATAATTTTTGGCTCGAGAATAAGTTCAGATGTGGAGAGAGGGTTTATATTAACAATTCTTTGGTCACATAATTAACTAATCTTCGACAGTCTTTGAAAGAATTGAATTGGTCAAAATTGGCGTGCTTTCTAGAAAATATTATTTTATTTAAGTGTGGATGAACGAGAATAACGTAATTAATAAGTACCAAATAAAGTCGAAAAGAATGGATCCCAAGTCAACTTATTACCTCGATGACAAAGGATAATAAGCCTCCAATTAGAAAAAAAAAAAAAAGACGTGTAAATTCAATATTATTAACATGAAGAGGTCATTGCATAGCCTAGCCACGTTAAGGGTTTCAACTCATTCATCATTTACCACATATAAAAATAGTCATTGCTTAATTTTAAAAATAAAAATAAAAATATATAAAAATATATAAAAATTCTAAAAAAGTTAGTTTCTTTAATTATGCCACCTAGTCATTGCTTAATTAATCCTGTTGCATTTTTAAAAAAATAGTAAAAAAATGATAAACACTAAAAAAAAAAAAAAAAAAAAAAAATGGTATATTTCTTTAGGGACCAATCGTACTATAGAAACAATATTTGACATAATATAGTTATTTAGTTTTGTTATGTATAATTAGTGTCCAGACAAGGAATTTGCGCTGAGCTCTAGAATAAATGCATGTTCATGTTTAGTGCATAGCTCATGAGGGTTCCTATCCGAATGCTCTATAAGAAGGCCATATATATTCCATGCTCGATTATGTCATCAACGGTAACATTGGCGTTGATGAGGTGTGCTTTTCTAATATCGTTTGAGTAAGCTGCGTCAACACATAAAAGGTTAATAAAAAAAGAGGAAGATAAATATAAATATTTTGTGCAAGAGTTTATGAGAATATTGGAGCATTACCTTAAACACGGGGGTAATGCTAGAGCGTCCGGCAAGCTTCCCGAATGGACGAGCTTGACCGGGTTTATACTTGAATCGTTCCTTGTGATGAGATGAAATGAGACTAGACGGGATAAGATGGGCATGGAGATAGCAAATTATTCTTGCTTTATCTAGAGTTTGTATGTATATGATGGCTAAGACAACATAATCACTATAACAATTTTGGTTCAGGTACTAAACGCATGAATTAGTCGGATGCTCAAGAGCCCCGGACACTTCCATTGATATGAAAGAAACGGTCACTCGAGATATGATGTTTTGGTCAATCATACAATTACTGGAACTAATCATGGAGTCAGTGTTAGACCAAGCTAAGCTTTAAAGAAGAGCCTAACTTGTTGCTCAAGCTCGTCGGTCACCATCAGCAGGCTAAGCTTCATAGCTGAATAACTTTAATTAATGATCTATTTTAATGACGACATACACCTTCACAACGAATTCAAAGTGATGGTAGCGGATGGCCCGATAACCTCTTCACCATCTCTCTCCTTTCCTCTGTTTAGACTCAGATTAGTAAAATGGGCATTGCACTCCAAATATATAATTGAGATAATTATTTTTCTTTTGACAGAGTAATGATAAATACATATAAATAATACCATAATATCCGAATACATAATTGACCTGATTATTTTACTCTCGGCGGATTTGTGAAATCACGCCTGCAGATTATGCGTTGACTCACATGAAGTCCCGAGACCGAAGTTGGCATGGGGAGAGCAAATTTGAATCTTCACGAGTCTAGATTCAATGAACTTCTCAGGGCCTAAGCACCATTAGCGGACCGCATAAAAGATTTCGAAAGGCCAGCTAAATTCAACACGAGAAGATGGTCGAATTGGGTTAGTTCCATGAGATCAATAATGACACGCGAGAGATGTTAAATTAGTGGTACAAACAAAGCTTGCCAGAATCCGATTATTTACTCTCTCCTTTGATTGAGGAACACATCTTTAGGGCCGGCTGAACGGCATTCGATTCCCTTTCATCCAGGAAACGATGTCTTGTCCATATGATTCGGTCAAAAACACAGAAAGTTGCCATCAAAAAACCCTTTCTTAAGCTTTCGTCTGAATCATATAGAAATGGGTAGTACATCCAGATCAATGGCTAAAAACCCTAAAACGAAAAATCGAGGCAGTAACTAAAGCTAACATAGCTCAAGGACCACGAGGCAAAATGGGCCAATTATAAGGCTTTCGATATGTCGAACATCATAGCTCGTCGAGACATTTTCGCTAGGATGCCGCATATGAAAACGACCCTCCAAAAGGAGGGCACGTTGAGATGGTTTCGGCTTTTTTCGTGAAAAGAAAAAGAAACATAGGTTAAAAGTTGAAAGTCGATTAGCATAGCCATATTTACACGTTGGTGCTTCTTCTTTTGTTCTTTTCTTTTGATGCGCTTTGCCTTTGACATAGGTTTCGGCATCCATCGACGGCAAGAAGCATTGAATGAGGGATCGATGGTGATAAAATAAAAGATCCTTTAGCATATCAAAATTCAAATTTCAAAGCTTAAGTTTATCGACGAAGGGAGTCCACTGTACATTGAGAGAATATAAATCCCTTAAACAAGCGAATTAAAATACTTTAACACCCTCTTCTCATGTGCCGGCCAGATCATGGATTGGAATTTAACGAGCAAGGGGGCTACATGTGCTAACAAAGCGAGATAATATTTATTTTTTATATTATATTAAAAAATTAGCTCAAAGGTTTAAATTTATAAGTGAAGAAATTATCGAACGCGCAGTAAAGTTTTCATAGATTCGTGATGTCTTAGAGAAATAGAAAAAGAGCACTTCGGACGATAACGTGGCTGAGAATTAAAGAAAACACCGGACAACATCAGATGGATTCAGGGCAGCGTCGGGAGTCGGATGGAAAAGACGGATGCATGGTGGGCGGAGACGCGCACTATGTCTTCTTGGGTCCATTTATTTCATTTTTTAAAATTTTTTTTATATATACAACGTTGTAGAAAATTATTATTATTATTATTATTATTATTATTATTATTATTATTATTATTATTATTATTATTATTATTATATGTTCATACATTAGAACCGATACTATTGAAAGATACAATGTGCTCTCTATTTTTGTGCAGGAGTAGATTAAAAGTATCTATTATTTTTGTGAACGTGCGGTTGGTTGCAATTGGCGTTTTCGCTCCGAGCTTGCTTGATTGAAAGTTATAAGAGATTAGGACGAAAACTCTTCCAACACTTTCATTGTGTCAAACGACAGTATTTATGTGTCTTGGCAAGTAAAATTGAACCAGCTTTGAAATCATTCGGGTAAAGCCAAATCATTCGGATAAAGTCGCTGTGAGCATTTTCAAAAGGCATATTTCATGAGGCATTTCTCACGATACTGGTTAAATTTAGTAATGTCGTATTGGTCATCGAGAACAACAACGAGGCAAGATAAAAACACTTATTAGGTGCTACTCAACATCCTCTAGCTATTGTTAGGTACTACTCAGCATCCTCTAGCTATTGTTATGTGAAGATCTAAAGCTATATATTATTCCTAGCGGCCGCCGTGAATTTAAAATCGATTTTTCTAGGATTTTTTATATAAGAAAATAACTCATGCTCACGTCAATGTTTAGACAGAGCCCACGTCTCAAGAAGGCTCATCGGAAAGCTAAGGCTCTAGAGTCCACTTTTCTCGTTAAATTAATACCTAATCCCTCTATTTCCCTACATTTGCCACCATCCTTTTCTTAGCCGACCCTCGAAATTCAGGAAAGGCACGCATCTTGGCCTCCAAAACACTTCTAATAATTCATGATTCAACAGTTGTTTTTTTTTTTTTTTTTGGTCCGTCCTACTCTAATCCTACTATAACACTCACTCTCAGACTTTTCCACTGTCTCCTTGCAGGGCGTGGGAGTCGAAAGCCATTCCTGAAATGAAATCGTCCCCACCTCAATCCTCTCTTAAAATGTGGGGATTTGAACCCTTCATCTTCTATTTTCAAGTTAGAATGGTGACTACTGCGCGAACTCCCAATGACAGTTGATTAATCGCGGAATTTGACGATGTCTTGGCCACTTGGAGAGCCACCACTGATCATAACACCTCTCCAAAATCGGTATGCTTTTGCAGGGAAGTCTGTGCCTTTGGTTCTTTCCTTTCGAAAGATTAGATATGGATGTGTTCGTTTCAATATCAATATCAAATTCACTATTTTATGGGAAAAAGAAATGTGAAAATTCACATGCGTGGAGTCAAAGTCAACCACCATCCAGAAAACTTATATTTCGAATCAAGTATAAGATTAGACGTGGGGAGCGGGTCTCTCTTGACCATTCTTTAACCTCATAATATATAAATTCCAAAATCCAATCAATCTTGGACGGCCTATTGAGGATGGAATTGGTTAAAAAAGATGTGCTTTCTTTTTTAGAAGCCATTATTTTAGATTACGTGCGGACAAATCGGGAATTACGTAATTAACAAGTACCCAATGGGAAAAAATAACTAAATCCTGGTCACCTCGTTCGTCACTTGCTATATAGACATATAAATATATATATATATATATATATATATATATATATATATATATATATATATATAACCATTTTTTTGTGTGTGTTTTCTTTTGGTTTTGCTTGGATAATTATGAAAGTAGACCCCTATTTGCTTAGCAATAAATATATACATAAATAAGGTGGGTCGGTCCTATCTAGGGTTAGTCAACGATCTCATGTTTTTTTTTTTTTTTGCCATATTTTCTCTCTCAATTATGGAATAAATGTTAGGTATTTTTAGGATTCCTATTTTTTTCACCAAATTTTATAGAAAATTAGGAAACCATGTGGCCGAAAGGCAAAATCACATGAGGAAGTTGGACGACCTCCTAAGTACTTTTGTTTTGTATTTTGAGATCATGTGCAACGCTTGTATTAATGGGAAAGATTCCTTGGACCGTGTCTAAATAAGTACAAGGGCAGAAGACAATTGCGAGTATAATTGAACCACGTAATGTTTTGTCTTGGACTCGTTGGCATATTATTAACTAAATTTGCCCGCCCTAATGTTCGTCTTACCGTGCGTGCAGCTGCCCACAAATAATAATAATAAAATAAAAAAATTCTAAATTCTAAAAATTAGTTTCAAGGATTATTATCGTTGAAAAACTCAAATCGATACTCTCGTGAGCATTTGCCATCGACTAATTTTCATTTCACGAAATATTTCAAAGCAGTCATTTCATATCATATTTACTCCAAACTAACTTTCATCTAGCCAAAAAGCTTAAATCGGTATACTCAATTCCAATCTATATTTTTAAGTATTTTGACCAATATCCTGTTAAAAGAATGTTTCATCTACTAAAATGTTTCTTTCAATATTAGTTAGTCCGTTAGGCTGTTTATTATTATTATTATTATTATTATTATTATTATTATTATTATTATTATTATTGTAACCAACTGTCGTCTTACGCATACGCGCGTGAAGGAGAAACGCTAAGACAATTAGCAAAATTGACCACGCAATTCCATTCCAGCACTCAAACTTGACATTTCGTTCAACCATATGCAAAACATGATCCACAAATTCCGTTCCTTGGCAAAGAAAAAAAAAGAATCTTTTTTTTTTTTTTATTGAGCTCTCAGGATCTTTGAAAACCTGTAGATATTGACATTAGAATGTCATCATAATTCTCTTTTCTAATATCGACTTATCATAAGCGAGACCAAAAACCGCCGAATTTCTTCTGGGTTAATACTTCTAAAATCCTCGAGTCGATACACAAGCGCCACATTTATCCTAGGCCCAAATTCAAATCGGTTTATTCGTATTGCATTTAGCTCAAACTAATTTTCGTGTTACAAAAAATCCAAATTGGTGTATCTATGTTATATTTACCAAAATCTTATGATGAAATTGTGGCAAAATTAAAGATTTTAGCAGATCTCTTAATTACGAGGAGCCTTCAAAGCAAAACCTCAATTCGTTTTCTTCGAACCCGACTTTATCAAAACGACATTATTTACAAGCTCCATATATGTTGAACGTCGCCGCACGCTAATCACTAGAATTGTTTGGCGCATGCGTTTCCACGTCATTAAATTTAATACAGAATAAGACGGAAGTTAACGGATAGTAGTCGCGAAGGTACCAAATTCACAATTAATCATTTTGTTGCTATTCGAAAATGAAATCGACATGGATGGATTACAGATGTATTGATGTTAGAATCTCGACGGCATCGACACGTTTTCTTTTTCTGCGAGGCAACATCACGAGCGGACCAGACTATGCAATCGCAAGTAGTATTTCTCCGCCGAGGTAGGCGAAAGCAGCAGCAACTCAAGATGAGATGAAAGATACAGTTGCTGCCATCGTCAATGTTAGAGATAGAGAGAGAGAGAGAGAGAGAGAGAGAATCAGATACAGATGGAACACGAGAGGAAAAGGAGGAATTGTTAAAGTGAACCAAAATTTTCACGCGGGGCTTTCGGGGGTTTTCTTGAAAGCGCGGGGGAGTTGGAACCAGGCCCCTTTATCGACCATGGTCGATTCTTGATTTTCTTGTTTTTCTTGCTTTTTTTCAACGAGGAAGATGGAGGGAGGGGGAGCTTTCCGTCACCCTCTCGTCACCTCCGGTTTGTCAAAGAGGGAGGAAAAAGAAAAGCAAAACCCGAGAATGGAATCATCATCGTCGTCTCGGTTCCGGTCAAATCGAGCCACCTCCGCCTGCATTTGAATAAGGCCCCCATGTCGCTCGCTCGGTCGCACGCAGTCGGTCCTGTCTTCTAGAAGGCGTTTCTTGAATCGCAAATCGGGGCGGACCCCCTTGTCTCTCTCCTCTCTTCTCTCTTCTCTCTTCTCTCTTCTCTCTCTCTCTATCTCTATCTGGAGGGAAGACTATTCGACGCCCCTTGTGAGGAAAGAGAGAGAGATTCTTTAATACGAATGATGTTTCTTCTTTTTCTTCTTTTTATCCTTTTCCTTTCTTCTCTCCTCCTCGATGCAACATGTCTGATTTTCTGGATTGTCTGACGGGGTTGTTGTTGTCGTTTTCGCCAGCCATGACGACTCCTCCTCCTCCTCCCTCATGTCCTTGCGAAATTCGGCCCCCTCTCCCTCCCCCACTTCCCTTCGAGAATGCATTCCAAAGTTTGACTTCTTGAAATACCGCTTTGTATTACCATCCTCCCCCCACAACAGAGGAACGCGCATTTTGAACCCCCGTGTCTGAACAAGAGAAGAGCTCGAGGCCTATATCTGGGTTCGTCGCCTAATTTGCCTCTCTCTCCTTCCTCCTCCTCTCTCTCTCTTCTCTCCCTAGAATGCCTTTTTGCGCAAGCAACTTGTAGCTCCGAGAGCCAGGACGAGAGCAACGATTGCCCATCGAGAGAAAGGTGTGTTCTTTCCTTTCCTTTCGAATTCGCGTCTCTTGCTAATTTTGCTGGGTCAATGCTGCTGCCGCCGCCGCCGTCGTGATTTCCAAGTGGTTAGCTTGTTTTCTTCATTCTGCTCCTGCTCCTGCCGCTGCTCCTGCCGGCGCTGTTCTCGTTGGGGTTGTCGTGAAGTAATTTTTCGATTTCTTGATCGGGCGAATTGGGACGGGTGCTCTGGTCTTGAATTTGTTGAGGGTTGACTTCTTGATGCTGCTTCTGATCTGGGGATCATGTCCGCAGGCCGCCCTCTTCTGATCCCGTCCCCGAGAACCACCCCTAATACCCCACAAACCCCTTCCATACCCACCTTCGCCGATCTTGCGAAACCCAGCTCTGGTGATTCGAAACCCGTGTCTACCATGGAGTCCAATATAACCTCTGACAACCCATCTGGCATCGAGTTCCATCACAGCTCGTCGTCCAGGCGGAGCATTTCCTCGCACCAGTCGAAGACGTCCAGTACGAACTCCGTCAAGGAAGTGATTTCGGCGGATTCAGGATCCAAGCGGACACGGCAAGGATCGTGTGGCGCGGATTCGGAGTTTATGAGCATGTCCCAGAAAGAAATTAACGAAGAAGACGCGAGGTTGGTTTACATAAATGATCCCGACAGGACGAATGAGAAGTATGAGTTCACGGGGAACTCGATTCGCAATGCCAAGTATTCAATCATCACTTTCTTGCCTAGAAATTTGTTTGAACAGTTCCATAGAGTTGCGTACATTTATTTCTTAGTGATAGCCATACTCAATCAGCTTCCCCAGCTGGCAGTTTTCGGCCGAGGAGCCTCCATAATGCCATTGGCATTTGTATTGCTAGTTACGGCAATTAAAGATGCATATGAGGATTGGAGGCGGCACCGCGCGGATAGGGTAGAGAACAACCGACTGGCATGGGTTTTTGTAAATGGTCAGTTTCAACAGAAGAAATGGAAGGATATTCGGGTTGGAGAAATCATCAAAATTCAGGCAAATGACACTCTTCCATGTGATATGGTGCTGCTTTCGACCAGTGACCCAACCGGAGTTGCTTATGTGCAGACTATTAATTTGGATGGGGAGTCGAATTTGAAAACCCGCTATGCGAAGCAAGAGACTCTGTCTAAGGTGCCTGAGAAAGAGAAGATTAGTGGTTTGATCAAGTGCGAGAAACCCAATAGGAATATTTATGGCTTTCAGGCAAATATGGAATTTGATGGGAAAAGGCTTTCCCTTGGACCTTCCAATATTATTCTTCGTGGATGTGAGCTTAAGAACACTGCCTGGGCGCTTGGAGTTGTGGTGTATGCTGGACGGGAGACCAAAGCTATGCTCAACAATGCTGGAGCCCCTTCAAAAAGGAGTAGCCTTGAGACTCGTATGAACTTGGAAATCATCATACTTTCCCTTTTCCTGATTGCTTTGTGCACAGTTGTCTCTATCCTTGCTGGCATTTGGTTGAAGCGCCACAAGGATGAGCTAAACATCATTCCGTTTTACCTGAAAAAGGACTACAATGATCCACCTCCCGAAGGTCCCAAAGATTATAACTACTATGGCTGGGGAATGGAAATATTTCTCACATTCCTTATGGCTGTTATTGTCTTCCAAATAATGATTCCCATATCATTATACATCTCTATGGAACTTGTTCGAGTTGGTCAGTCGTACTTCATGATTCGAGATAAAAACATGTACGACGAGGCCACGAATTCTAGGTTCCAGTGCAGGGCCTTGAATATAAATGAAGATCTAGGACAGATAAAGTACGTGTTCTCTGACAAAACCGGTACACTGACCGAAAACAAGATGGAGTTTCAATGTGCAAGCATCTGGGGAGTAGATTACAGTGGTGGAGAAGCTAATTCTCACATTGACGTGGTTGGAAATCCAGTTGAATGTAAGACTTATTTCTTCTGTCCTGTAATTTTTGTGGTTTGGCCTTCTGATTATGCTGTTCTTTTATCAACTGGAACCATCATCTTATCTATAAGTTCTAATTTCTATCAGTGGACGGGAAGACTCTTAGGCCGAAGATGGCAGTTAAAGTCCACCTAAGCTTTTGCAACTGACAAAGGGTGGAAAGGATTCACCTGAAGGCAAACATGTCCATGATTTCTTCCTTGCGTTGGCTTCTTGCAACACATTAGTTCCCTTTTTGTTGATACTTCTGATCCTGTTGTCAAGTTGATTGACTACCAAGGTGAGTCTCCAGATGAACAAGCACTAGCTTATGCAGCTGCTGCCTATGGATTCACTCTCATAGAGAGAACTTCTGGTCATATAGTGATTGATATTCAAGGAGAAAGGCAAAGGTAAATTCAACCGTTTTTTTATTTTCTTATGTAACCACTTTTTCGTCTTAAACAATTTAGAGACTCGCTCGGTTTTTTTCAATTGTTCTTATGGAGGGGTTGTCTTTGTTTCGGGAGCCTGGAATATGGATTTCCACGCTTGCATGATTGCTGGGTGTTTTAGTAGTTGATGTATTTTATTTGTGAAACGTGCCATGAAATTGAACGGTACTAATTCTTCCTTTTGTCCAATGCACCCTAATGGCCAGTGCAGGTTTAATGTCTTGGGTCTGCATGAGTTTGATAGTGACCGGAAAAGGATGTCTGTCATCTTGGGATTCCCTGACAAGACAGTGAAGGTCTTTGTCAAAGGTGCTGATACAACCATGTTTAGTGTGATAGATAGAGCACTCGAGAAGAATGTGATACATGCAACCGAGCAGCACCTTTATGCTTATTCCTGTTTGGGTTTGAGAACACTTGTGGTCGCCATGCGAGAACTAAGTTCTTCAGAATTTGAGCAGTGGCATTCTGCCTTCGAGACAGCAAGTGCTGCTTTAATGGGTAGGGCTGCTTTGCTTCGCAAGGTTGCGAGCAATGTGGAAAAACATCTCTGCATATTGGGTGCCTCTGCAATTGAAGATAAGCTGCAACAAGGGGTGCCAGAAGCGATCGAGTCCCTGAGGACAGCAGCGATCAAGGTTTGGGTATTGACTGGTGACAAGCAAGAAACCGCCATATCGATTGGCTACTCCTCAAAGCTCCTAACTAGCAACATGACCCAGATAGTAATAAACAGCAACTCCAAACAGTCGTGTAAAAAGAGTTTGGAAGATGGCATTTTGATGTCCACTAAGCTCACAACTCAGTCCAGCTTCATGAATAACACTGGTGGAAATTCTGGAGCTGCTGTAACTTCGCTGGCCTTGATTATTGATGGTACAAGTCTTGTATATGTCCTTGATAGTGAGCTTGAAGAGCAGGTAATCTTTTGTAAAGTCTGTCCGCTTTTTAATTTCTAAATCACTATCTATTTGCTGATATTGCTCATATTTGTTGTGCTGCAGCTCTTCAAACTAGCGAGTAAATGTTCTGTTGTATTGTGCTGTCGTGTGGCTCCTCTGCAGAAGGCTGGTATTGTTGCCCTGGTGAAGAAAAGGACTTCAGACCTGACCCTTGCTATTGGCGATGGTAATTATGTTTGCTTTTGAAAGGAACGACAGGGTTTAAAAGTGTGATAAGCAAGTAATTCTGGATCATTTTTCATGAATTAATTTTTCACTGGATAAATGGCAGGCGCCAACGATGTTTCCATGATCCAAATGGCTGACGTGGGAGTTGGAATTACTGGGCAAGAGGGCAGACAAGCTGTGATGGCATCAGATTTTGCAATGGGACAATTCAGATTTTTAGTCCCCCTATTACTAGTCCATGGGCACTGGAATTACCAAAGGATGGCTTACATGATATTGTACAACTTCTACAGAAATGCAGTGTTTGTATTTGTTCTATTTTGGTGAGTATTAATCTTCTGGACTCCTCCATTCTGCTGCATTCAACACATAGGGACAGCAAAGTGCGTGCTTGTGCTGTGTGTGTGCTTATATTGATGTAGTCTAGTATCTTGGCAGTCCCCAGTTCAAATAACTGAGTCTCCCATCTGCTTCCTGTAGGTTAAAAAGCTAGTTGCCTGCGTTTTAGAACATGTAGTAAGAATTATTTCACCCAGTAGATATTCATAAGCATGGATAAAATTTCGTTATGGTCATAGTTGTAAAATGTCAAGTCACATGACCAGATGGCAATGTAGGTGAATTCCTGAACTTCCTAAATAGAAGCTACTAGACTGTTATTGAATTTGAGCTCTATAAATCGTCCTTTAATTGCTTTTGTCCATTATTGGGGCAATGGGTAAAGTTTCTAAATTCTATTTACATTACTTCCAGGTACGTGCTCTATACTTGCTTCACATTGACAACAGCAGTTACTGAATGGAGCAGCATGTTATATTCTGTCATCTACACGTCATTTCCTACAATAGTTGTCGGAATTCTTGACAAGGATCTCAGCAGAAGGACTCTTCTCAAGTTTCCTCAACTGTATGGGGCAGGGCAAAGGCAAGAGAGCTACAGTTCAAAATTGTTTTGGTTAACTATGATGGATACGATATGGCAAAGTGTGGCCATCTTCTTCATACCTCTGTTTGCATATTGGAGGAGCACTATTGATATATCCGGCCTCGGAGATCTTTGGACAATAGCTGCAGTTGTGGTGGTCAATTTACACTTGGCCATGGATGTCATCCGGTGGACATGGATAACTCATGCAGCCATTTGGGGGTCTATTATTGCTACGTGCATTTGTGTCATCATCATTGACGCATTGCCATTTTATTCGGTTACTGGTATGTCCTCCTGTCTTCATAATATTCCCACCATGCATATGCATAAGCACTCTCTCTTGCCCTTGTTAAGAGCATAGTGATACGCTTGCTTTTTGGTTTTGGAGAAGCTGATATATCCAAAGTTATTTGCCTTTACTGGTTGGCCAAATGGCATAAAATGCAGTGAGACACATTCATCTGCAACTTCTCACCCAATACTAAGGCCAATCTTCATCGGATGGAAGGGCCTCTTCTCCTTTTCACCTATGCTTGGTTAACTTGTGGCTCTTGATTGTTTGCCTGGGGACCATTGTGGTTTCTTCATGCTGTACCCATGTCTTCATTGTTTAAATGGAAAGTCATGGATAGACCAATGTAGGCGACTAATGATACGCAGGATACCCATATGTTTGGACCTTGATCATGAAGCTTTGGTAGCATAATTCAGACCTGTTCCATGGTCGATTGTTATCTTAAGTAACTGATCTGCAATTACTTGCTTAGGTGGAAAACGAAATTAAGGTGGTTTCTACATTTTTATGATGCTATATTCTAACTACTAAGCAGACAGAAAGACATCAGGTTTTAAGAATTTAGGGATTGTTTTTACTCATAATGAATTGATGGAAACCAAATTGATGCTCTCGCTGTTTCATGCCTATGAAAAGATTGAAGCTGCACTTTTAATCTCAAATAAAGAGTCGACCTATTTTTTCCTAATGTTTTATATTTGTTTATATTGACAGGGCCATCTTCCATATTGGCAAAACAGCAGCGTTCTGGTTATGCTTGCTCATCATTGTCGTGGCAGCACTAATTCCCGCTTTGTTGCAAAAGTTTTATTTCAGTATTATAGCCCTTGTGATATTCAAATAGCAAGAGCGGCAGAGAAGTATGGTAATTTTCGGGAGCGGGAACTGGAAATAGAAATGAATCCCATCACGGAACCTCAGCGGAGATGACAAGGTGTTTTTTTCCTTTTTTTGTTTCTTTACTTTTGTAAGATATCATATTCTTTTGGCATCTTTAGGGGCATATACTAGATGCCGGTTTCTTCTTGTTTTGCTATCCAAAGGGTAGTGTGCATAGTAATTAGATACGAAATTTTTGGTTTGTGTAAGTCATTGAATGTATGTTATGTACCGTCGTCAGTGCAGCACGATGAATAGTCTTAAATGTACAATTAAATGAAAAATGAGCAGAATTTCATCATATTGACCGTACCAGTTTGTCTATGTTTGATGCGGTATCACGAATTGGGTGAATTCAAAGATTGCTCGATTTCACTTCACGAAGATTCAACTGGTGGCTTCAAGCTACTGCATATCTACTCTGAAAATGAAAGCCGATAGGGGCAGTGTATGTGCATTATTCGATTACAGGAAGTCAGTAAATGTTTCATATAGTGAGCCCCGAGGAGTGAAGATATAAGGAGTTACTAGTTACAACCGCAAGCACTCACAATGACATACTAAGGCATGCTGCACATTATTGCTCCGTCTGTGTAAAGTGAAATGCTTCTTTAAGCCTGCTGGGAAGAGCAGTTCAATCAACCATCAAAGTCTCCACTATGGTACAGACGGAGCACTCAATAGTAGCAGTCCTACAAATATAAGCGGTTGATATGTAAGGCGGAAGGGCAACATACATTCGAAAGACCATATAAGTAACTCCTTTTTCTGATACTGATGTATCAAGAGGGGCTTTGTCATATGGAAGTGTAAATTCACTTATGTGATAGATCATTCCACATAAAAAAGTAGGAATCAACTCCCAGTAAATAGTGGCACCTGGCCCGAGATACGAATCGGAATTCTGTGAGCTCAATCTACATATACTATTAAAGCAAATGGATTTCCATCGAAGAATAAACCAAGGAACTACCAAGATGAATTTACAAACAGATCTTGAATTTACTTCAGGAAATCAGTGGCAGATTCTGCCTCAGATGCTCCTCAATCTTCAAGAACGTATCTATTTCTTCGTGCACCAAAAGCAATTCTCTGACAGAAGAGAAGAACAAATATGTCAACCAACCCCCTAAAGGTTATATGTAAGGTGAAATCTAACCAAGCTCTCAATGAACATAGAGAGGGGCATGGTTACTGAACTGAGAATATCTGGGTGTATGCTTTGATCCCTGTAAGGAAACGGATGTAAGTGGGTTTCTGTGATCCATTGGTCGGAACTGATCTGATATTCGGAACAAGGTAATTGGCGACCTGTATTTTCCCAGAGCATCCACCAATAAGTATAAGAATGGTAAGTGGAAAAAGACAAGGGAAAGGACAAACGAGGAATAGACAAACAAGGGCAAGAAAATCTTAAAGAGAAAGTAACCAAGTATATATATGCTCTCAAGCTTTCAGCCATGTACATCACGAGTTTTCCACTTATCAATGAATTGATTATGTTACAGCTAGCTATCTGCATCACCTTTTACTTAGCATGACCTTCCCAAGTATTTACTCTACATATTCACTAAAGCTACATGCTCTGATAATTAATTCTCTCCAAACCAATATCTCTCTACCAATCAATCCAAAGAACAGTTTTACTCCAGGTTGAGAATAAGATGCTACCACTTCAGCTGGTTCTGCCAGGACATTGATAAAGAATTTTGCCTGCAATAACCAAGATTTTACTTTGTGGTCCAATAACCAAAAGGAAAAAGATATCCCAAAAACTGTATGATATTTTGAAAACCTGGTTTGTGGTGGCACCACACATGAGAAGATCAGTTGTGACCATTCCTGGCTGCAACAGCTCATTAGGAGGTAATAATCAGGTGCTTGCTTGAAATCATCCCAGATAAGATATATCCAAATAGGACTAAGTTTCATCCTTTCTCAAGAGAAATGCGCATAACATGTCTGACTAAATTTGAACTTCAATAAGCAGAAATTATTGCAGAAAGTCGAACAAGTTGTGTCCATCTGCTAAAGCATATCTGTATGTACGTTGTATTGTGGGAGACACGAAGCTTTATGGAGCCTGTTATGGACCTCAAAAGTTCATACTGCACTCCTCTAAATGAGAAATTATCTGCCTAATAAGTTCCACTATGCTAGCAAGCTTCTTCAGATCCTACAAGCATGCATGAGCATGCAGAGAAAGGCAAAGCAATTATACTGAATGCCTCAGATAACATTTAAAAGTAACCTTAAAGGTAAAATTTCTTTCTGCAGATTCCAATCAAAATTTATAGTTGATAAGCATAACAATTGTTGTATCAGTATACATATGGGATACAAAGAAGCAAGCATCTGTAAGGACAATGACTTGGACAAAAAAAAATGTGCAAGTGTTAAACCTTGCAGTCATTTACTCGCCGACTCATAGAGGTGGAAGCTCTAATAGTCCAAAGAACCTTCTTTAATGGAAATTGACCAAACTTTGTCTCTTGTACAAGGTTTAGATGCATAAATAAGAAACAAAGAAGATAACTTAGAGAACAACGCACCGATAAATTATGGACTAAAACATTTTTCATATCTTGCATCTGCAGCTCTGCCTGCAAAAGGAATCAAAGGCTTCTGAACCTGTCAGTCTGATACATAGGTCCTTAGAAAAGAAAGAAAAATAGAATGCATTTCTTAAAGCTGTCATTGTAATTCATAGGGTTTAAACATACGAAAGCAGATCCGAATTGGACAGCTAGATTGAAGGAAGCAGAAGCATCAAATGAAAGATATGCCCTCTTCTTTCATAAGATTCTGTCAGGTGTTATGGGAAAAATATGAATGCAATTTTGAGCCTCAAAGGCATTTTTTCGACAGTGAGCAATCAAGAGACATTTCAGGTAGCAGCATTCCACCATCAACCTTGTTAAAACTGGCATTAAGACCTGATTACATTTCTTTTGTATGAAGACATATAAATACCAGCCAGGGTCTACCACCTCAAGAAAAATGACAAATAATCACTATCCAACAGTAAATTAAAAAAAAAATAACTTAATTATATATCTATTTATAGTGTCAAACAGAGAGGTGCTTGTTACCCACCAAGCTCAAGCTCATCCTACATTGACCAATGGCTACTTCTTGTCAGTCATGAAGTTCATTGATAAGTGTGGAAGGCATTTGCATATCGATGCATATTACAGGTCTTTTCCCACAAATTTTATGAGACTTGGATTAGTTTTATGCAGTAAGGTTGCCGTACTGTACCATTATAAAGCATTACTGGTTCTTGAACTGAATACGAAAAAACTTCCCAACAGAATCGTAACTGCAGGAGAAATACTGCTAGAATTTGGTGACAAGCAAATGAATCATGTAATAGGTCCCGTAAGAATGAGAAGTAAATGGAGAATTATTCATATGCCTTGTTATAACAAACATCAATATGAAACAAGAAAATGATACCTGTAATGATTTTGTTAAATGTACCACACTGCGCTTAGTGGCCCCATATGCAGCAAACCTACATCCAAGATGTAAAAAGTACCGTCACCAAGCAAGATGACTCCAAAGAACTACTGTCAACAACAAATTCCAGGAGCATAAAGGACAGAACATGACAAATTCTAATGTGCATCGAGGAGCATAACCGCTATTTCAATTCAGTAAAATAACGAACGACAATCTTCTCGGGGGAAACAAAAAATAGTAATCCAAACTAAGTTTTTGACTTCAAACATGGTGGGGGCAATAACAACCCATTACACCATCAAATTATTGAAAAAAATAAAATAAAAGATCATCCGAAACTGGTGTTCTTAAATGGATAGTCCACATGCAGGTTTTCATGAAACTTAAAAGCAAAAACATCATATTTACCTGGGAGTTGGTCTTCCATCTGCACCAGCTCCATCCATGTTGAAAATATGACCCCCTCTAGGCTGGCTCAGCATCATCTTAATTGCCTAGAAAACAACCTAGCATTAGATGTTAGTCAAGTGAAAACCGCAAACAAAAAATATAAATGAATTGATAGATGCACATACACTACCTCACGACAGCAAAGCATCAACCCAAGAGAATTTGTTGTGACTACTTCTCTGCAGAAAGAAGTTACACATGTAGACCAGGATAAGTAAATGACAAAAGCTGAATAAATCAGAAAGAACGATATGGTCAGGAATGATGCCACAAGAAGAAGCAGTGATGGGACAGCAAGCTCACAAAAGATCTTGATCTGAAGATTCTGCTAGTGCTTTATAGCTATATGCATTTGATCCAGCATTGTTGATCTGCATTATTCTCAAAGATGGTAAGATGGTGACCAAAAAAGGATTTCTGAAAAACAATCAACCACTGGTACATAAAAGCAAGGGATCAAATCATTGTTGGGGACTTTATAAATAAGAATTATAGGAGTTAGATGTATTGCTATTCCAGACATAAGTATATTGCCAATTAGAAGTCTTCACTAAAATAAGAAGTATTGT
Organism: Eucalyptus cloeziana; assembly: GCA_014182715.1. Lineage (NCBI taxonomy): Eukaryota > Viridiplantae > Streptophyta > Magnoliopsida > Myrtales > Myrtaceae > Eucalyptus > Eucalyptus cloeziana. Next base: position 32,200,904 of record CM024640.1, read on the forward strand.
CAGTACTGTCTTGCATTTCGGCTAGCGAAAACAAATTCATGATATTTATTGACCAACCTCTTACTTACTAAAACTACCTTCAGTTTAAGTAGCAGGGGCAATCACCAGACTCGTGTCAGTTTATAGGAAAGATGGGTCCTCAATCACCTATATTGTTTCTTAGACTAATTAAGAATAATAGAACACAAATGGAAATCCTTTCTCAAGAGTCAGACCCATCTGTTCCTGACTCAGGTATATAAAAAAATCCTCGAGCTGCTTCATGGCATGAGAGAATAAAGGAAACCACTTTTACACATTCTTCCAAGTTTAACCTTTCATCCACCATAGCAATGATGCATACAAAAGCACTCAAATAAGAAGACAGTTTGCATACCCATATGTCGATGTATTTCAGTTTCTCTTGCGCATACCCTACCAAATTCTTCACCTCCTGACCTTCACGGACATCGCATTTTGTACCCTAATCGGAAGAAAAGGACTTTGAGAAGATGTCGAAACCGCAACGCAAGTGGGAAAAAAAAATCGCAACATCCAGTATGCGAGAATATGTGAGAAGGAGGTCATGGAGTAGGTACAAACACATGCTGCTCCCCGAATTCTTGTCTAAGGTCCCGAACAGCAGATTCCACTCTCTCCACTGGATAAAAAGAATAAAGATTCAACAATCTTAAGACCTCGACCCGACATGAAATCGACAGAGCGAACGCCAGCCAAACGCGAGACATTGCGAACCATGAGATGGTCACGGCAAAGTGAATTTACTCTAGGTGCATTAGGAGAAACACTGGACCTGATCGCGAGCAGATCACGACGTTGTCCCCTGCTTTCAGGAACTCCTTAGCCAGCGCATAACCTATGCCTGAATTCGAAAGAAGTAAAAAAGAAAGAACAGGACAATCCAGAGCCAACGTCACTCGCTGCCACGCCTTAAAAATCCAAACTTTAACTTCAGCTTCACGCCCCATGAGATAAAAAGCATGCGAAGAGAGAGAGAGAGAGAGAGGCCAGACCTTTGGTGGAACCGGTGATGAGGACATTGTAAGGGGATTCATCGGCTCTCTGCTCGCCGCCGACGACGACGATTCCGCCCTCGTCGTCGAACCCATGGAGGCGGCGCCGAGGTGCGTCGAAAGCTCGCGCTTTTGGCGGGAACCGGCGGTCGGGCGGCGAGCGCTGGGGACGCGACGGCGGGACAGGGGGGCGACGGGGAGCTCGCGACGAGCCGCCGCCGCCGGGGAGGGACGCGGGGAGCGGGGGGAGGGAGAGCGCCGGCGGCGGCCGCCATTGGAGGAGACGAGCGGTCGCGGCCGAGCTAACGCGAAGGAACTGAGAGCGGACGACGAACTCAGCTCAGTGGACGGAGATGGAGAGACATGGAGGAGATAAATGGGATTTTAGTCTCAACTTATGTTTTGTTCGATTCGTCCCCAACAGCATTTTCAACGCCAACTAGGAAATTTGACCATGTATCCAAAATAAATATATTATTTGAAAATATTTTCTTCAAAACCATCTTGATTGTATTGCTAATAAAAATAAATAAATGACAGATAATCTTATTATTCACGGAATATAAATTATTATCAATAATAAAAATATAGAGTAAGCATTTTTGAAGTTCTAATATTTATTAAGGAGATACGATTAAATTATAAAATTTGGCGAATTGATCCAATTAAGTCACTTCCTGTTGATTATGTTTTTCGAAAGTTTTAAAACTCGATTATACATTCTAGATAAAGTTTGAGACTTGATTGCACTTTTCGAAAACATTTAGAACTAAATTATACTTTCGGACAAGTTTTGGAACTTCTAATGTATTTACCCCTATTCCGATGACTAATATTTTCAAGTGATATATGTAATTAATCTCGAGAAAAGATTTTCCAAATTATTTATCTTTCACAAAACTAACCGAGGGAAGTTATTTTCGAAAATTGCTTTCTGACATGTTTGAAAACGAAAAGCTAATCAATTACGAAAAATATTTTTCATGTACCGAGAACAAGAAGCTTAGTTGGGGCAAGTAATGAAAAAAATCACTTTCTTTAAACCGCCGAATAAATGAAAACAAGTCATTTTTTCCAAAGTAAACGGTCCATAAGTTTTACATTCGCTCAAATTGTGTGTTCAAAATCACTTCACAGTCGAACAAAGAGTTAGTAGCATCGACGAAGTGGCGCCAGGCTCACCCAATGCTCATCCTGGCCCCCGCGGTTTTGCTATGCTTGCCTAGACCTGCCGCCAGCCTCGGTATAAAAGCAGAAGCAGAAGTTAAAAGCATGGTCGTAAACTGACGTCCGCATAATTGACGAATTCTTTGCCACCAAGAAGAAGCACACGAGTAATTATTGAATTTGAAACATGTTCTGATATTTTAGATTTGTTCCTTGCTATCACCTAAGGTGGGTTTTCATAATAATCCTTCCAGACTCCTACAGTCAGCAGTCCTACATATTCGGCTCTCCTGAGAAAAATACATCGAGGAACAAGCTACAACAATATTGAGCTTATCTCGATGGGATCTCTGTTATTCCTCCCATATATACAACAAAAGAATGACAAAAACTGCATTGAAACCGGTGTATTTGGTAAGCAGTCGCCTGCGAAGAGGCATCCTTTCTCCTGAAGGTATCGGGCTTGGAACTGTCCATATCCAGTTCATCGTCCCGGGACCATGTGACATCCCTGAATTTGATGACATGGGATCCGGCCTGAGAATCCATGGTTCGCATGAGATTCCGAATGCGGCAAAGTGGCATTTTCAAGCCCTCAACGAGGGTGTCTCTTTGATCTTCTCCGTCTGCCGAGGAGTTTCAGCATGTTATCTGTGACATCAAGTGGGATTTGTCATCTTCATCACGGGTTTCGTCTGAAGTGTGAGTTAACCATGCTAATGCTTCTATAGCAGCCTCCCTCTCCGCGAGCTGCTTATTTTTCCTGGGCTTCCCGACAAATTGCATTCCCTTGAACTCTACGAGCGCCCTAAACTCATTCGTCTTCAGGTGCTTTGTTTTGTATTTTGGAGGAGAGTGCCCCGCTCTCATCAGCAGAGTTTGGAGCAAGCTCTTGGGATTTGTTCCGTCTCTCGTGAATTTGTTGGCATCAGAAGGTTCCTTGGGCTTCTTGCTTTCTCGGCCAAACACAAATCTCCCTTCACATTGGTCCCCAGAAACGAGCTCTTGGACAGCAAGCATAAGATATTTTCCTTCCTTGTGAATGTCCGTGCGGGGATCCTGAAGCTGCAGCACCAATAAGGTGACCATGTCAATTTATCTTCTCAGGTGAAGTATGATTTCTAGAATTCCGAGATGTGTATGAGAAAATGTCTGCACATGGCCAAGATAATGCTGGCATAAACCAGATTACAAAAACTAAGGACCCAGCCAAGAATGTGAACCTGCCATCACTGAATGCAATATCAAGGAAATGATCACTCATTCATTATCAAAGATGTATGGATAGAAGGCTGTATCTCTAGAACATGCATTCACGTTGCCTGCAGAATGAATTTTCGTTTAGGTATGTCCAGTTCATTACTTCTAGCCTTCTAATGTGCTTGTAAATATTACATTTCCATCTGGTTTTCACGATTTTCATTCTTCACAACTGTACTAAAAGGAAGAGAAAAAACAGATTCATTCATCGATTTTTTGACTAACCTTCTTTTGAAGCAGCTTATCAAGCTCCTCCTTAAGCTTCACATAGCATTCTCCCAAACTTGGATCCATGAAAAAGTCAATATACCCTTCCAGCATTTTCAGATGCCCAGCCTAGGAAAAAGCAATTTAGCTGTAAAAGCCAAGCAATAATATTTTTGAGAGAAAGATGACTATCTTTCAGCAGGAATCACCTGTACTCCATGGCTAAGAGCACCGCCAAATAGCATCAATATTGAATCAGATACACCAGTTGAATCCCGTAAGAAGACAGTATTCACTTTAATCTTTTCTCCAAACAATAGCCATGGATAAGGAATTGTCGAGTAGTTTGCATTGACAGAGTTCTGCAGAAGAAGATTACTAGTATTCAAAGAAAAGATCACATATACCCTAGGAACCAGCTGATGAAGAGGGAAATTACATCCTCCAGCAGCAATTTTGCAAAATATTCAAGAAATGCCTGAAAAATAATCCAATACAATCAAGCGATAGGAGGACAGCATAATGAAATTAAAAAACAGTTTTGCCCCCACTGAGATGGCTTCCAAGATGCAAATATTTATCTATTACTATCAATTCGTCAAAGCACGAGCACACATAACAAAAATCTGTTTCACATCTATATCAATTTCAAAATAGGGAACAAGTGGGGTCAGTTCTCTACAATATCCAATAGTCCAAAAGAACATAAAAGTGTCCCATAGACTTAGAACATGAGACAAATGGCAGACTTCACATACCGCATAAAGTAGCACCTGGCCATCATCCATCGTTTTGAACGACATGGATGTTTCCCTGTGCTGCAAATATCAAGAGGAATTATAGTGTCGTAGAGATGCACGAATTTCCAATAAATAATTAGAGCTAAATTTTCGATTTGCAGGAACTTACAACTACAGACGCAATACCAGGAAAAAGGCCACAGCATATGATTGCACGGACAAGTGATTGATTGTGGCTTAATTTATTATTAGTACTTGAATCAACTTCTACCAAGCCAGCATCTTTTAATATGAAACTGAACTGCTTCCTAAGAGAATGGATAGCTTGCAGAGTTTGGGGAGAGAGGAAATTCCTCCAGCAGTACTCATAAGCTGAACCTTCTCTCTCTGCATCTTTCCATCCCTCATATGCACGAACAAGAGCCATGTGGTCACTGTAGTCCTTTGCAGAGAACCTTGATTTTGCTGTCCCTGCTAACTATATATTAACAGAAGTATCAACTGATGAAGTGCATCACAATAGGAAGATGACTAGTTATTGACCAGGTCAGTTGTTCGATTACACAGATGCAACACAAGAAGAAGAAACTAATAACTGCTTCATATAGTTGAGAAAATTTCCAGACATCTAATCTAACATAAAATAAGAAAAAAAACATAAAATGCACTGCAGAGGTTGTGCCACATGTCGAAATGTTCCTTCTTATGGACGCAGGCAATGAACAATGTGTCATTCAGATCCATAAATGGTTTCTCCTTTCTAATTGCTCAGATTTATTTCAAGATTAGTCTGTTTAGAGACCCATGGTAGCATCGGCCGGCAAATAGTTTTTAATATGGTCGATGAATCATGCTCAAGGACAAGTATGACAAGTATGAAAGGGAAGTTAGTACATGAAGAGATTGATCATTTAAGATGACCAAATGAGCCGGTTTGAGGAATAAAGGGAGAGAAATTCAAATACCTCCTTTTTGTCTTGAGGCAAAAGGAAAGGATCTCTCACACTGAGTGCTGATACTATGGTAAGAATAGGATCAAAGCAACGCAAAATGGCACCCATAATGAGCATTTTTCCCAGCTTTGGATCAACTGGAAGAACTGACAAAAATTTCCCTGAAAGAATAAAAGGCAGGCAACATGATTGAAATTCAATCACAACGAAATTCTGAAAACTGCTGCATATAGTGAGCATGCATATTTCCATGCAAAAGTCTGAAAAACTAACCAAGATTTGTAAGATTTTCCTTCTCATCCAATGCCCCAATCATTTTCAAAAAGTCAACAGCATTTTGGACCTGTCATGAGGATTTTGAAAAAAGTTATGAGAGAGAAAGCCTAGTAAATTCATTAACAAAGATAAGAATCTAAAAGTAACCATTTACTCACAGTAAGTGGTTCTGGTGGCTGTAGTGCAGATGATAGGAATTCCCCTATACTGGCAACCTGCAAGCTTTTTATTTGCAGGCAAAGAGAGTTCAAAGGAGTTCTCAAAAGTTCCGGAAGCTGATACTCAGCAAATGCTTCATAAACACAGCGGGGATATAAGTGGTAACATTCGCCTGGCTGTACACGGCCTGCTCTACCCCTTCTCTGTAAGTCAATAAAGCAACACACAAATTTAATACTGTTAGATAGGCTTGGATCCTAGGGTAAAATAACAACCGCCATATATGGAAAATGTACATTTAGATCCATATAATTACCACACTGTCCATCAAATAATTTCTCTTCGGTAAATGATTGCAATGTCTGGGAATACCTCTCTAGGCATATTAGCACACTAACAGCGAGGTTAGATAAGACACACCTGTTTGGCCGATGCTTGTGATATCCAAGAAGGTAGTAGACACGGTGTATTATTCAATGCATCATAAGAGGTCTCTTTCGCTTTTCCACAATCAACAACAAATACTATGTCGTTGATTGTAATACTTGCTTCGGCCATATTGGTGGCAAGAATTATTTTACGCACGTTGAATGGCGGTGCCTCAAATATTTGTTTCTGTGGAAAAAGAAAAATGAAGAGATACAGCATCAGGAAAGTTCCAAAAAGGAGAGTTTGCATATTCATTGTAATCTCTTTGCTAGCAGATGTCAATATTCAGCTAATACAAGGCGTAGCGACCTAACACTTGGCCCTCAATTATATTGTGAAGCATCGTCTTTACCATTTTCCATTTAACTTGTTTGATAGTTCTCAGAAAGCATGTGAATGGAAGTTTATCACTTCCCACCTCTGTTGCCACTACTTTGTATGACAGTCCTAGAAGAAGTGAAGGCACTTACATAAGGCTTGAAAACCAATTTTGAAGGCAGCATCCTGCCTGTGATTTTCTATAAGCACCATCTAAGACGCAATTTTCAACTTGGCAAACATGTCATGGCAATGAGACACTGATGACACCAATAAAGTCAACCATTAATAAGGCATTATCATCTTCATCCAGAGCCAGCAAATAAACAACATAATAAAAAGCCACAACATGCTTTATTTGTGATAATAGTAACTTTCTTCACACTGAAGCCATCAGCATGATAGCTGACAGTACCAAGCAAAATAAAGAGGGAGAGCTGTATTACTGATTGGCGCCCGCATGTGCAGTTGAAGTGAGTAACAAGCACATCCAAAAATCTTTCCCAAGTCCTTGTGATAATACTACTAGTGTGAAGAAGAAATATGCAGAAGCAGTCCTACCTGTTCAGATGTTGCCATTGAACCATGACATGTTAAGAGCAGAACCCTGTTAGGTCTCCCAGAAGAGGATGAGCTTTGAGTTGATCCCTTAAGCAACTTATATCATCCCATCCAGTCATGAAAACTAGTACAGCACCTGGTCTTTCTTTTCGACATATGTGGCATAACACTGCCTCAATAAGATTGAATCCCATGCAGTCAGGTGTCCAACATGATAAAGAATCTCGCACTCTAGAGCTATAATTTTCAAAACTTGATTTAGTAAGAACATCCTGCGGATAATAGTAATATAATAAATTAGACCATGCATCATATATCTCACAGAAGTAGTTATTACTAGAGATGACAGTAGAAGTTTCAAACCTCAACAAGAGCAGTAATCTGGTTTTTCTTCTTCCGTGGTGCTAGCTGTCTCTGCGTTTTCCACAATTTCTCTTGACCATAATCATCTATTTGATTGAATGAGGTCATCTTGTATCCAGTAATTTCCAGTACATCTTCTAAAAAATGAGCTCTCACGGGGTATGTGAATCCCTAAAATCAGCCACCACTCAAGTCAAATTATCGGTAGACTATTTAACTCCAGAATAAAAACTCAACCAGAGTGAATTCTATGAAACAAACTATTTAATTATGTACGGAGGAAGCTAGAAAAAAAGCTGCTGTTGTGACAATATAAGAGAATCAAGAGCAAGACAAATAAAAATTAAGAATAGACTAGAAAAACTCAGAATGAGCAAACAGAGCTGAAGGAGGTGGAAAGAGTGGCTTTCCATGAACACAGTAAGATCAGCTCGCACAAAGGTAAGAAAATCTAGAGAACCTCTCCCACGTGAGATAGAGTAACTCAATGCTAAATTTGTTGTCACTTTCTCACCACCAAAAAAATTAGGTCTCATTCATTTAAACGACATCAAAATCAAATAAACTTGTACGATAGAAAAATTACTCCCAAACAATCAAAATAAAGGATTGCCAAGTTTGTAGAGGTGACTTCTCCCCAGACATTGTAATGGATTCTACTCATACTATTCCCCACGCACCGTATAGCACAAGGAAATCCCCAAGAATCTTGACTTCCAAGGTCAGAAAAATATTTCGTGAAGATCATGAATTATGTCACAATTTCCATCAAAATTCTCAGAGATTTAGGTATGCCATAAATCAACTGCAATTGGTCGAATTTGATGAGTTTAAACTTGAGACTAGCTGGTCCTAAGCAAATTCATCCCGCCTTTATAGTAGACTGGAATCAATAATCAGAACTGGTAATCCTCACTGTATCTTCAAAGACTATAAGAACAACATGGTGTGTTTCAGTGGATGAATTGTGACAACAGTAAGTTATGTAGTATGGCTAACCAAATTTGCTATTGAAATTCACGGCCCTCTCTTCATCCTCATCAGATGCAAGATAATAACAATTACCAACTTCATTTAATTCACTTGTCAATAGAAGAATGATCAACCGATGAATTTCACAATAACTTGGCCAGACAAGACCATTTTCGAAAGTGACACCCACATAGAAACCACAGAACAGAGCTGACAACTGCAGATAAGGTACATGAAATCAGTGGCATCCATGGACGTAAGTTCTTACCGGTATATGAATAGTTGGGGCACCTCCAAAATAGGTGGAGAATAACTCCGCATTCAATGTGGCACTCATCAATATTAATCTCAAATCTTGACGGCGAGGAAGAAGATCCTTTAGGACAATCAAGAGGAAGTCTGCAAATGAAATGTAAGAAGTCAGAAGACCAAAGCTTTTACCACTTTTAATGAAGCAAGAGGAACATGAATTCATTAACAACTGCACCTTCATTCATGCCTCTCTCGTGAATTTCATCTACAAATACATGGGTTATACCATTCAGGTTCCGATCACTCAGCAATCGTCGTAGCAGAATTCCACTGGTACAGAAGAGCAGATGTGTATTTTTTCCCTTCATCCCTTCCAGCCGAACTTTATAGCCAACCTATCAAGAAATCTATCTGTGTCGTCGTATAGCAGAACCAATACAAAGAATTTAAATAAAAGTAACAAATGAGATGAACAAAAATTGTGATGCACTTTAACTAGGGAAAAGGCTCACTGTTTCACCAAGAGGCTCTCCTCTCTCGGCAGACACTCTTTCGGCAACTGCCATAGCAGATATTCGTCTAGGCTGAGTGCAAATTATGCTGCAAAATGCTCCCCTACCAGATTCTATTTCTGACTCTAGGATATATTGAGGAAGCTGAGTGGTCTTGCCACATCCAGTCTCCCCAGATATTACAATGACCTACAATGGCCAAAACAAAGAGGGAATAAGAAAACCTGCTTGCAAAGAAGCATCCTCTCTCTTTTTCTAAACATTTCCATGATCGTAAATAAATCAACCAAGCCAGACCCATTCAAACATACTCAGCTTCTCCAGATAAACTAAGAATAATTAATAGGCAAATATTTTTAGAATTGTGCCCAAAAAGTTCGATGGCAGTGTTAGGATAAAGATAAACATTATTTGCTTAGATCTGTTAATGAGAAAATGAGGCATGGTTATAGATCACAAGAAACTTATACTTAGGCTGTAGCCCAACGTAGATATTGACAGGGTCATGAATATGGAAAAGAAAAGGAGACGTGCAACACGACCATGACTGGAATGTGCACTGTGAACATCTTTCACTCGAATCTGACTTAACGATTAGATCTCAAAGGACCAGCACTTCTTGTATAGAGTTTGCCATCGCATAGTCAGAAATTATTGACAGCTTCATTTCCGTGACTCAGCTCTATTGAATTATGGATGGAGACACTCATTGAAAGCACAAGAAACAGACAGATAGAACATAAGACCAGATGGAGACACACAGACTCTCACAAAAGCTAGTTTGTCTAGATTTGATAAAATCAGACTATATTCTATAAGAACCTGATTCCTCGCTATCGCCTGAAGCAGCCTATCCTTCTCCCTGAATGCAGGTAAGGATTTCCGAAAGTCCAACATTTTCCTGCCCTCCGGTGACTCCTATCAAGTAAGAAAAGGAGGTAAATTAGATGGCATCATTCTTCGGAGTATGACTTTCATGACATTACAGTTATTAAATGCGGCCAGCTTCTTTTTCTGATCACAAAAAGAAGAGTGAGCCCAAAGAGGATTTTTTTCACTATCCACATCAACTAAGGGAAAGAAAAAAGCTAGTCTAGAATTCAATTAAATCTGTCTAACCGCGATGTTCTAATAAGAATCTAGAGTTTCATAATTCAGTGCCAGCACATAAGTGGAATAAGCTTGACAACATTCCTCTCAGAAAAATACAGGAAATAAAATTAATTATTGCAGTGAACCAAATGTGCTGCAAGGATGGGAGTAAAGACATTGATCAACAAGCAACTACCAACCTTTAAGACCAATGGCCTCACTATAACACAAGTGGGATAAGTTTAACTAATGGTATAACCTCAACCGAGCAATGTAAGACGGCACAATTGGGAAAAATACTGACAGATAAATACCAAATTAGTACGGTAGAGCACTTGGAGTACCTCGACAAACAGGAGAAAAAACATCACCACAAAGTAAGTTATGATTCACACCTGCCAAGCTCTTTGCATGTTACGCATCCGCAAGCTTCTCCTTTGAAGTACCCTTTCCATGACAGAACCATCAAGAAATAACTCTGGATTGTCATCTGGATTGATCTCTTCAACTTGATCAGCTGACTTAACAACACTTGCCTCATCGCCTTCTTTACCAACTCGTAATTGGATCCTATCAAGATGTTCCTGAAGCAAGCCCTCTACTCTCCTTTGCAGGCCTAGAGGGATAACCACCTGTAACAAATAAGACATTTCAGTTCTACTTGAAGGATGAAACCTAGAGGTCATGAGTACCGAGGACTCTCGATAATCTTTACAAGCTCCACAAATTCATTACCTCTCTTTGAGGCCGCTTATCATCAAGATCTGGCCGGTAGTTTGGGAGAGGAACCTTGCTCGCAACCACTACTTTTCCATATATTTCGCTGTAAAAGCATATGAAGTCGACTGAGCAAGGAAAGCCATAATTGGATAAAAATGATCAATGCACGAGTCTAAGGTAGCCACTGCCTCTTCACCTGTAAAGCCCCATCCTTTTCGCAAGATTAGAAATCTGCTCATAGTCTCTTCTATCCCTTTTATCTCGAGATAAAATTTCCTGGTCCTTTTCGCTGCGCGAGAGCAAGCTGAGCTTCCACTTCCATTCATCAATGTTCGCAACCGAAGACGACGCCTGCAAAGAAGATAGTTTTCAAGACACGGAACAGCCAAATGTTTAATTTCGCTTTCAAACGCCGAACGGAACGAACTGGACATTCGACCAAGCCTGAAAGCCGAAGAATGCCGCCCAAAAAAAAAAAACACTACTTTTTCAAAAGAATGGCAACCTTCTCGTCATCAAAGCCAAACCCATCTCCAAAAACTGTACACCAACACTAAATTCAACCGAAACCGAAACCGAACAGAACAAGACCGAAGAGAGAAGAGACGAGGACAACCTTGTGGCCCTCGAAGTCGACTTCGTACTCATCGTCCGAGAACTGCTCCGCGGCGTAACCGCAGAACCACCGCCTCGCCGCAAGAGACCTCCCTTCGCAGAGCGCCGCCTCAGAGAACAGGCCGAACAGGGAGCTGCAGACCCAGCTCCGCCCGTCGACGGAAGCTCGGGGGGGCGTGGGCTTGGTGGCGCGTCCCAGGAGAGCGCATCTCAGCATGATGCTAGGCATGTTACCGAGGAAGGCGATTGAGACGTCTCCATCTAAAGAGCCAAGGTCGCCAATGCTTCAGGCATTGGCAGTCTCTCTCTCTCTCTCTCTCTCTCTCTCTCTCTCTCTAGACTGGAGCAGGCAGACGAAGCTGAGCTTTCGGGCGTCGAAGTGCGAACTCGACCGGGGCCTTTTGGCAGGTGAACACTCTCTCGTGGGCCTATTGGCGAGCGCGGCTGCAAATTAGCATGACTAATCCTAAATACCAGAGAGTTTGAGGACCTATGTGCAAATAACAATTTTTTCCGGGAAACAAGCGATTTTACAAGCGTGTGACAAAAATTTATATTTCTCTATTTCTTCATTTTTCGTTTCTGAATGAGTTTTGCAACTGTTTGAACTCAATTTTATTTTTATTTTGGAATAGATTTATATTCCAAAAATAGATTTGGAGCGAAATCGATTTTAAGGGTGCGTTTGGTAAGCATTTATTTAAAAATTGTTAAGGAATGAAATAGAAAAAAAGTGTTTCGTTAGGGAACAATTTTTAAACAAAAAAGGGGTTTGGTAAAAACTTGTTCGGGAATAAAAAATGAATGAAACAAGTTTAGTAAATTTGTATTTTTTTTATTTCTTTTAATTTTTTAATATTTTTATTTTTATTTTCTTTCTTTTTTTTTTTTCTTTTTTTCTTCTTTTGGCTGGTTGCGAGGGCGGCGGCCCGCCCGACCAGGCGAGGCCGAGCCTTACCAAGGGCGGCGACGCTCGGTGAGGTCGCCGGCCTCGACGGGCGTTGCCGAGCCCCTCGGCCAATGGTCGCCGAGCCATGGCGAGGCCGGCGACCCCAAAGAAAAAGAAGAAGAAAAAAAGAGAGAAGTGTTTTTAATTTTGTTCAGGAAACAATAAACAATTTTTTTTTTTTTGTTTTGCTTTTTATTCCAGGATGTGTTTAAAGCAAAAAAACAATTTTGGAACAAAACGCACACAAACGTGTTTCTGTTCCTTTTTTTCCCGTTAAAACAAAAAAAACAAAAAGTTTTTTTTTTTTGTCGGTTTACTATATTCCTATTCTATACTCGGCTCTCAGACTTTTGCGCTCGCCTTTGGGCGGGAGTCAAAACCCACTTTTTAAAACTTACGCGCGTCCCCATCCCATACCCCTCTGAAAAGGTGGGGATTTGAACCTCACCTCCCTTTCATTTGAAAGGTGGCCACTAGGAACAAAAAATTGTTTAAAAAAAAAAGAAATGAAAAGAAACACACCAATTTTAGCTTTTTTATTTCTGTAACAGAAATGAGAAATCAAATTTTTTCTCATAGTTCACTCTCGTCACCGACCGTTGCCCACTTGCCGCTCGTGGGATGCTAGACACCTACCACTGACCGCTGGCCACCGGACGTCGACCGCCGGCCATCGCACTACGGCCACCAGATGCTGGACACCAACGCCCATCGATCGTTGGCCGCTCATCGCCAATCATTGGATGCTGAAGCTCACCACCAGCCATCGAATGTTCGTCGGCGACCGTCCGCCACTCGCCACCGGCCGCCGAATGTCAGCCGCCCACCACCCGCTGCCGTACTCTGACCATTGGCCACTCGCCATCAGCTTCCTGTCACCGAACTCCGAATGTCGGATGCCAGACGTCGAACTTCGGACATTGGACGCCAGTTGTCGATTATCGAACTCCGGTGTCGAACCCTGGACTTTGGCCACCCACCACCGGTCATCGGACTTGGCATCGGACGCCGAACATTAGACTTTGGACTTTAGCCGCCCATCGTTGATCACCGGACGCCGAACGCCGGTTGCCAAACATCGGACTTTGACGCCGGTTGTTACCGCTCCTTGAAATAGAAATTTTATTCTATCATTAAACGAATTTTTATTTTAAAAATAGAAATTTTGAATCGTTATCAAACTCGTTTCTTTACTTAAAAACTCGTTCATGAAATAGAAATTAAGAAATCAATTTCTGACTTCTATTCCAAAAATTTTGTATGCGCACCCTTTATCGATTCATTTAGTTCGAGAAGTATGGTCATTTGGGCTATGTTTGATAATCATCATTGGAACAATTATTTTTATTCTTTTATTCATCGGAACAAAAAAAGAACATAAATCCCTTTGGTAAATTTTTTGTTCTCGGGAGATATAATCAAGAAATAGAAAAGAAATTGTTTCTTATTCCTGAAACAATTCCTATAATCAATTTTTATTTTTTTTTTTTTCCTTTCTCTCTTTTCTCTTCTCCTCTTCCCCTTTCTTCTTTTTCCTTTTGCCAGTCATTGGTCCTGGCTATGGTTGACGACTGGCCAAACGAGGGCCGACGACCTCACTAGAGAGTCTTCAGCCCCAACGATGTCTCGACCTCGTTGTGGCTAGGCAAGGTTGACCTCACCCAAATCTAGCAAGGTCGAGCTTGCCCAACCACTAGGCGCAAGGCTTGGCCTAGTGGTGGCCCGGCAAGGCCGAGGCTAGCCTAGGCCAAGCGAGCTCGCCGGACCTTGCCCAACCGATCGCCGAGCCACGCAATGCCCGACGACCGGCTACAAAGAAGGAGGGGAAGAAGAGAAAAAGAAAAGAGAGAAAAATAAGAAAAATATAATAAAAGTGTTAAAAAAATTTAAAATCCTATCAAATGCATTTCTATCCCGGAAATAAAAAATTTAGAAAGTTACCAAACTCGTTTTTTATTTAGAAATTGTTTTCGAAAATAAAATAAATAAATAAATCATTTCTGATTGAAAATTGTTCTAAGAATATAATTATTATCAAATGCGCCCTTAATTCGTCTCCCTCCCTGACAAAATGATGATGAAGATTTGGGTAAGGAGTTGGAAGGATCTCGAAACATGAAACTCAAAACCTATTCTTTCTCTCTTGCCCCTAAAACCGGTTTAGAAAGTAATTAGTTGGTTCCAAGCAAGTTTGAAAGTTAACTCAGGAATCGGTCATTTCTTTTCTTTTTTTTCTTTCTTTTGTTTCATTTTATTATATATACAATATGTATTTGTTGAACTTACATACAATAATTTTTGCATGAAAATAATGTGTCAAGTATATTCAATCTTAATAAAGGTTTTCTACTCTAAAGAAGGGATAAATGAACTTGCTTAAGTTAGGGTAAGTCGGTTTGATTCTAAGTTCTACCTTTAAAATCACCTTGCAAGTTCAGAGTTTTAGATTCTCTAATACAAACGACTAGTTCAGATTATGACATTAAGAACCAAACGAGTCAAAGTTGGTTTTTGGAACCAAAAACTTGACCAATCCCGTTCTAAATAAATCCTGAATCGATTAGCTAAAGCCTATTTTAATATGATCTGGATTGAACTGGTTTGGTGTGGTTACTCACCCTTGGCAATGGGTTGAATTTTCTCTAGAAAATGGATTGTCAATGTTGTTTAGACATCACCAAGTAGGAATGCTTAGACCCTATTTGGTAACCATCCCAATAGTAACCGATTCTAATTTTTTGTTCCCGGGAGTAGTTTGAAAATAAAATCGCGTTTGGTAAAATTTTTATTCCCAGAGGACAAATTTGGAGTAGAATCAAGAATAAAAAAAAAGTTAGGATTCTTGTTCTAGGAACAAATCTAAAAATCAAGTCTTCTTCCCTTTTCTCTTCTTCTTCTTCTCTTTTCTTCTTCTTCATCTACCGCCATCTTGCGATTGCCGTTTGCCGTCCGCCAGTCATTGGCAACCGGTCCGGCGAGCTCGCCGGAGGCACGCCCGGCCACCGGCAAGGCCCATGCCACCGACAAGCCTCACCTAGCCCGGTGGCTGGGCGAGCCTCACCGGCCCCGCGAGGGGCTCATTGCGAGGGCCGACCTCACTCGAGGGTTGGCAACGCTCCGGTGAGGTCGTCGGCCCTCGTCTCGTCGATCGCCGATCCGGCAACGGGCCACTTGAAGAAGAAGAATAGGAGAAAAAGGAAAAAAAGAAAAGAAAAAAAAGAAAAAAAAAAGGAAAAAAGTAAAAAAAATTGATTTGGAACAGAATCAATGAGATGATATCAAACGTAATTCTATTCAAGAATCATAAATTTTAGAAAGTTATCAAATGACTTAAAATGCTAAAAATTGTTCTTGGAAATGAATAAAAAGAATCATTTCTAATCAAAATTTGTTAAAAACAAAATCGTTACCGAATGCACCTTATTGATTTTTGTGGAACCCGTGTTTGAGAAAGATGGGCCATGGTAGGCCCAAAGTAAATCGGCCCATTTCGAGAAGAAACTAAGGGTGCGTTTGGTAACATTTATGTTTAAAAATTGTTAGGGAACGTAAATAGAAAAAAGTGTTTGTTTTAGGGAACAATTTTTTAAACAAAAACGCGTTTTGGTAAAAACTTGTTCCGGTAATAAAAAATGAACGAAACACATTTAGTAAATTTGTGTTCTTTTTTTGTTTCTTTTAATTTTTTTAATTTTTCTTATTTTTCTTTCTTTTTTCTTTTTTCTTCTTTTGGCCCGTCGCCGACCTCGGCTATGGCCAATGACTAGTTGACGAGGGCCGGCGGCCTCGCCCAGCCACGGCGAGGCTCACCGGCCCCCGGCGAGGCCGAGCCTCGCCGTGGGTGAGCTCGAGCTCGCCCGATCCGACGAGCCCAAGCTCGCCCCCCAAGGCGAGGCCGAGCGACGGCCGACGACGCCCGACAAGGTCGCCGGCCCTCGATGCCGTAGAGGACAACGGTGGAGAAGCTAGATGGTCTCGAGACAGAGGCGGCTGTCGACGCCGGAGAGTGGGAGGCGCCAGAGAAGATGACGGTAGAGAAGATGCAGGAGGAGAGGCGGTGTTCGAAGGATTGAGCAAGAAATAGAAAAGAAATTTGTTCCTTTTTTATTCTTCAAATGTGTTTTAGAAATAAAAACAAAATTTTTTTGTTTTTATTTCTGTTCCACGTTTATTTCTGGGAACAAAAAACAAACAAAAAACAGAAAAAGTGTTTAGATGCATAAAAAGAAATTAAAACAAACGCAGCCTAAAGGGCTCTGCATCCGCAGCGCGAGAGCAAAACAGGAGGCCGTCGTCGTCTTCACCTTCTCCTTCTCCTTCTCCTTCTCCTCTGACTGCGCAGCGTGCACCGACCACCGAAGACACCTACTTCGCCGGAATCGAATCGGTGAGATGCTCGAATTCCTATCTTCTTCCCCTTCCGTCGCCTCGCCGGACGCTATAATTCTGGGTCCGTGCCTCGTCCCTCGAGTCTTCTTCTTCTTCTTCCTCCTCTTCCTCTTCCTCTTCCTCTTCTTCTTATCTCGTTGATTTTCGTCGTCCTGCTCTGTAACTAAGCGGATTAGCTTTCGGTGATTACTGCACGTGATGCTGCTTCGATCGAGGCCGTGTTGCTTCTGTGACTTTGGCATGTAACCCTTACTATTTGTGAAATGATTTAGGTTGTTTTGAAATTGTTCCGGCTTTTCGGATTTGGTTGCGTGACGGCACGGCTTTTTCGTTTCTTTATCTCGTTGCAGGTCTGATCCATTCGAGCTCGTTTTGGAAAGGGAACAAGGCATGTCGAAGACGCTGGTGCAGCCCGTCGGGCAGAAGAGGCTGACCAACGTGGCCGTGGTCCGGCTCAAGAAGCACGGGATGCGCTTCGAGATCGCCTGCTACAAGAACAAAGTCCTTTCTTGGCGCTCTGGCGTGTGAGTTGCCTACTTCTTTGGTACCGTGTTGAGTCTAAATGGACGTATACACGGCTTGCCATGTTGAATTTTGAACGGCGACTTTGCTGCATAGGAGGATTATCTATCCATGATTCTTTTTCAAGTACTTGAGTTTTGAATTATATGTATGTGAGCATCGAGAGTGTTGTAGATGGAGAAAAAATATAAGTTCTTTGTGTTTTCAATTGATACTTCTTCATATTCACTCAAATTGTGGAAGACTCCCTGTTGATACTTGCTTCTACGTTTCAAACGTTATATAGAAGAGACGCAAATAATTAGGGTGCTGACTGTAGAGCATTTTGCGATGTAAATACTTAGTCCTTGCTTTTCGTGATAATCTGGAACAGCGAGAAGGATGTCGATGAAGTACTCCAGTCGCATACTGTGTATACGAACGTTTCAAAAGGAGTTCTTGCCAAGTCAAAAGACCTGACGAAATCCTTTGGGACAGATGATCAGACAAAAATATGTTTGGAGGTCAGTGACAAGTGGAGGATTATGTGTGTACATACAACATTCTCTGGGGATGAATTGGAATAGATGTCTGCTGTTCTCAAGTCTTACAACTTGTGTTATTTGCATCTAATGCTCCTGTAGATTTTGGATAAAGGAGAGCTTCAAGTTGCCGGAAAGGAGAGGGAGATCCAATTCGCAAGTCAGTTTCGAGATATTGCCACAATCGTTCTGCAGAGGACAATCAATCCTGAAACTCAACGCCCTTATACTATTAGCATGATTGAACGACTAATGCATGAAATTCACTTTGCTGTTGATCCGAATAGCAACTCAAAGAAGCAGGTATCAAGATATTCAATTTTGGTGGACTTATTAAAGAAATCTTATTAAAAATGTTGGACTTACAGAATAGTGTTTTGTTTTATCATGAACTTGGTGTTAAATATGTCTGTTATCATACCATATATAGGGCTTGTCAGCTTTAGAGTATCATGATATTTTACTTTTGGATTTTCTTATCCTTTCTTTTCTTTTTCCTTGCTTTCTCATTTAAATTTCTGTTATAACCTTCCTTTTCCCAGTTTCACATATCTGTAGAGGAATTTTAGACAGTTATTGCTTTGAACTCTGCATGCAGAAGATATGCAAGACCTGCATCTCAATGCTTGTATGCAAACTTTTAATAATACAAAACCTAATGGAGGAATCAATCTTTTGCAGCTTTTCACACCGAATGTTTAAATAAGCTTATATGCTAAATTCTCATGCAGGCACTGGAAGTCATACGTGAACTTCAAAAGCATTTTCCAATAAAAAGAGCTCCTATGAGGCTCAGATTCACTGTCACTGAACAGAATGTTTCTTCTCTCCTGGAAAAGCTCAATGCCTGGAATGCTAGTATCATTTCAAAGGATGAATCTGCAGGTCAAATATTTGTTGTAAGTCTTAAAACATGATCTTGGAAGAGTTGCACTTACACTACAAAAGCCGCACATGAAAACATTTATGAATTCTTGAACTCTGAAATTGTGTCCTTCACTTTTGCATACATTTATTGTATTGTCCCCATCACAGAATAAAGTGCGTGATTCTGATATCTCAGAGTATTTCTTATAGCGTGATTGCAACATACTAACTTTCAACATTGGATGAAGAAATGTTAAGATGACTTCTTTCTTGTTCGACTATCGTTTTTCATTTCTTTTATCCCCCTTTTAGGAGCTTTTTTTCTCACATAATAGCTAAGCTCCTGCTTCTGTTAGGATAGGCTCTTCAATAACCAGTTTCTCTAATTTATACTTGGTGCAGTTCGTTTTTTTTAGTATGAGAATTAATGATGTCTTCTATGTGCATAAATGTTTGGCTAGAGACAATACTCCTCTATATATGGGTACTCTGCAATTCTAGAATTTTCTTGTCAGGTGATGAAGTTTGGAGTAATATCCGAAACCCCTCTTCAATGGAAATAACTTGGATCTCTTCTATATTGTTTTCTTGCACCTAGGATGACGGGAAGTTCATTCTTTTTTATGCATTGCAGATCTGCTCTAGATAAGTTGAGATGATGTGGTAAAACCGTAATTTAGTGATGCTCTGTGCAATAAGGATTAGTCTTGTGTGCTTCAGTATGATTTGCCTTTATTTACCAACACATGCATTTTACACAGATAGGCGAAATTGAACCAGGATTCTATCGGGACTGCGAAGCCTTGGTAAGAAACCTGCAGGGGAGAGTGGAAGTTCTTGCATACTCTGTGCATGCTGAAGGAGATACCCAAGTGGACCACTATGATGATCACGAGGACATCCCATCCCAGTCTGAACCCGATTCAGTAGTACAGCTAAGTGAGAGGATGCAGAAACAGACACTCTCATCTAAAAAGGAGAGCACGGAGGAGGAAGTAAAGCAAAACAGGTGCAGCACATGCAATGCGTTGGTAGGGGATGCAAAGCAGTACAGGGAGCACTTCAAGAGCGACTGGCACAAGCACAATTTGAGGCGGAAGACCAGGCAACTCCCTCCTCTCTCAGCAGAAGAGTGCATGGCCGACATGGACTTGGACGA
Source organism: Eucalyptus cloeziana (assembly GCA_014182715.1). Taxonomy (NCBI): domain Eukaryota; kingdom Viridiplantae; phylum Streptophyta; class Magnoliopsida; order Myrtales; family Myrtaceae; genus Eucalyptus; species Eucalyptus cloeziana. The sequence goes on from CM024640.1 coordinate 32,220,920, forward strand.
CTCGCGAGCAGATTTGAAGGATTACTCATTCTGAAGCCGGTTTTGAAGCTACTGAGAGGTTTGGGTTTTGTGCAGTCACTGCGTGCACCCAAAATAGAATTTTGGTAAACTAGTCAGTAAGTATTGCGCCCTCCACTTGTTTCTTGACATATAGTCTTGGGGGCGAGGCAGATGGGTCGAATTTATCAAACTCTTGTGTTCGCTTTTTTCCTTGTTCACCGTGTTCAGTCATTTGTCGAGACCCGAAAAGTTGGCCTTGTATTTCTGTAAAAGTGTTGGGCAGAAATTTTCTGAGGAATGTGAAGCGGCCGCATCGAGTTCCCGAGGACTCGACGAGTCTCGCCGTGTTTTTCCTGTGGCCTTAATCTTTGGCACTCGAAGCCAAATCGATTTATCTTGATGAGCTGCATATTTTGCATGACACCGTGAAGCCAATCGATCCAATGAAATTAGCATAGACACCAGGTGGAATTGATAATTGTTTATCGAGGTGAGCATCTTTGATACTTGATGACCCCTAACTTCTCATCTTGATTGAATGCAAGGTTTAATGGAAGAAACAGAAAAGGAACAAACCTAATTTAGTGAAAGGCAAAACTTGATCAGTAAGTGCTCCAAGTTTTCCGTGGTCATTGGAAAGTCTATGGAAGAAGTAGATGTCGCGATTAACTTGCTTTGATTGTCGAATTTTCGCAGTTTAATTCGTTTAATTATGTGAACGGCATTTGGACTTGCATTGATTTTTTTTTTTTTAAGATAATCACGGGGCAAGTCTTAAAACTTATTGCAATAATGCATTGGAATCCTAAAATTCCTATTCCAAGCATTTAAATCCTAAAATTGGCAACTTTAATGTACTCGACACCTTCTTTTAATTCCGTCAAAATGAAGTGGAAGGAAAGTTTCACAAAGGTTATTTTTTCAAAATCCTACGTGGCTCTCGATAAAAAAAATGTGCTGGAAATTTCTATCCACTAAAACCTAACGAAGTTGACAAAACAATTAAAATAAATGATTATGGTAAGCTTTAGAATTTAAATGCATATAATAAAAATTTCAGATGTCAACGATATTTTTGTGATACAGAAAGTTTCAGAATTCTTGCTATCTTTTACTGTTTTTTCAAATGGACAATGAAACATTTTTATACTTGTTAGAAATTCAAGTCAAATTTATGATGACTGAGCTCATCATCATAACATGATGATCACATTATCGAGTATTCGCTGTAGTAACATAATTTTTTTTTTAGAATTGTCTCGGAGCATCAATTCACCGTTTATCTAATATGAACCACAAAGCCATTATAATTTGCCGAAGCAACATTTACTTCTAACATTTCAAATTGCTGTATACTTCCTGTTGCTTACATTTCAACTCTCGTTTAATGTAAATAATCCAAAAAAAAAGTAATTTTCAGATATTATGCATTATCAATCCGAAATTTTTTAATAATTCTTCAACTTTTCATATGGTGTTTTTTCCTTATATTTTTTATTTTCAAGATTTGACAGAAAAAGGGGTGGAAACTTAAGTATTAACAGCGCTCGGAGTCGGATTGCTTCGAACAAGAAAACCTACGAAAAGCCCCCCCAATCGAGACTTGAAATAGCGGAAGAAAGGGTTTTTGCGCTCTCCCTCTCTATCTCTCCTCTCCCTCCCAACCTTTCTCTCTCCTCCCGACCTCGACTGTGGATGGCGTCGTCGCCGGAGTCACGCGCTGCCTGCTGAAGCGATACGGCGGCGACCATGGAGGCTCCAATCATCGGTATTCCTCTCTCTCTCTCTCCTCTCTCCTTCTGTGTCGATTGTGCGGTGTTGGCTCGCCGTGCGCTGCTCTGTTCTCCGGTCCCCCCGTGCTTTCTTCTCCGGTGGCAGGAGGTGAGCTGACGCGGTTTCCGTGTGTGTTTTTTCGAATGAGCAGATCCGCTGCAGGGAGATTTCCCTGAAGTGATCGAGGAGTACTTGGAGCATGGCATCATGAAGTGCATCGCCTTCAACCGCCGCGGCACCCTCCTCGCCGGTACTCTCTCTCTCTCTCGGTGGAATTGTTTCCAATTTGCATTGCGATGGTGCGTCTAGTCTCGCGTTTCAGTAAAGCTTTGATTTTTAGCTACTTTGATCTTTGATAAAGGAGAAGGTGAGTTCTTTTTAGCTGCTGTTTTAATTGAACTCTAGGTGTGGGTGTGGGTGTGTGTGTGTGTGTGGGATTGTTCTGAAGTTGCATTCCGACGGCGTGGTCCATTTTGCGTTCTGCTAAAGCTTTGATTTTTAGCTACTTTGATCTGTGATAAAGGAGAAGATGAGTTCTTTTTAGCTGCTGTTTAAACTGGACGCTCTGAAATTGGGTAAAGATGTGTCCCGACCTCGGTACTTCTGTCGTTGGTGGAGCTTGTGAGAGCTCTATCCCTATCCTCGCCTTGTCTGGACTGTCTGGTCTGTTTTGGGTGGAGTCATATTTTGTCGCCATTTACTCACTTTAGAGAATGCCTTTGGATTTTCTTACAATCTGGGCATGCTGGAAGTTTTAAAATTATCAGAAAGTTAAAAGTAGATTGAATGTGTCAGCTGCTTTATCTGAGAATTGTTCTGATTTGTTTCGAGTCTTTAATAGAACACAATTAAAGATGGTTAAATATCTAAATAAAGTGGAAGGTTTGAAACATAGATCTCACACTTTTGGAATACATATGATTGATGACTAGAATCTTGGTCTTCCGACCGTTTGGTGATTTATTAAGTCTGGGGCTACAGTTTAGAATTGCAGTGCAGACATTATTCTTCTTGCAAGTTGTGGCATGTGGCGATTCTTCTATTGGTGCATCCATCAGGGAAATGTTAATTTGGAGAAGGAATTCTAGTTCCTTGTTTGAATGCAATCTGCGAGTCCTATTCTTAGATTTTAGCATTCATTTTACTCAATGCTGGTTTTGGAAGTCCTGTGATCAAAACAGCGGGAGTGATCTGTAAATATCTGCATTTTCGTTTGATTTTCTGGACGCCTCTGTTGAAAATTTAGGACATTTCTGTCTGTTGTCCCATGAAGGAATCGCTGTGGTTCTTGATTGTGCTATCAGTGAATCATACTCGGTTCGATTTCCTTTTCCAGCTGGATGCACCGATGGAAGTTGCATTATATGGGACTTTGAGACCCGGGGCGTCGCAAAAGAGCTCCGAGACACAGAATGCACTGCTGCAATTACGAGTGTCTGCTGGTCCAAGTATGGTCACCGCATACTTGTGTCTGCTTCTGATAAGTCTCTTATTCTTTGGGATGTTCTAAGTGGAGAGAAGATAGCGCATACGACTCTTCAGCATACCGTTCTACAAGCTCGTCTTCATCCTGGTTCCTCAACTCCATCTATTTGCCTGGCCTGCCCTTTCTCATCTGCTCCCATGATTGTTGACTTGAACACTGGAAACACAACAGCTCTTCCAGTTTTGACTGCTGATGTGAGCAATGGGGCCACTCCTCTGTCCCGCAACAAGACATCAGATACATCAGTAACTTACTCTCCGTGCAATGCCTGCTTTAACAAGCACGGGGATCTGGTTTATGCAGGAACATCGAAGGGAGAAATACTTATAATTGATCACAAGAATGTCAGAGTATGTGCCATCGTCCTTGTTTCTGGTGGTGCAGTTATAAAAAATGTCGTGTTTAGTAGAAATGGACAGTACATGTTGACAAATTCCAATGACCGGCTGATTAGAATCTATAAAAATCTTCTACCTCCTAAAGATGGATTAAAGATGCTTGATGAATTGAATGAGAGCTTCAATGAATCAGATGATGTGGAGAAATTGAAGGCTATTGGATCAAAGTGCTTAGAACTTCTCCATGAGTTTCAAGATTCCATCACTAGGGTCCAGTGGAAAGCACCTTGTTTTAGTGGTGATGGAGAGTGGGTGATTGGTGGTGCTGCAAGCAGAGGAGAGCACAAAATTTATATATGGGATAGGGCCGGGCATCTTGTTAAAATTCTTGAAGGCCCAAAAGAAGCATTGATGGATTTGGCATGGCATCCTGTTCATCCCATTATCATTTCTGTTTCTTTGACTGGCTTGGTTTATATATGGGCTAAAGACTATACTGAAAATTGGAGTGCATTTGCTCCAGATTTCAAAGAGCTCGAGGAGAATGAGGAGTATGTCGAACGAGAAGATGAATTTGATTTGGTGCCTGAAACTGAAAAGGTAAATGAGCAGATTATGAGCTTGGCTTATTTGCTAGAAAGTTAACAACTATTAAATGTGTATGCATACAGGTAAAAGAACTAGATGTTCATGAAGATGATGAAGTTGATGTTTTGACTGTGGAGAGGGATTCAATTTTTAGTGACTCAGATATGTCCCAGGAGGAACTATGCTTTTTGCCAGCAGTTCCTTGTCTTGATATTCCTGAGCAGCAAGACAAGTGTGTTGGCAGTTTTTCAAAGTTGCCAGATGGTAACCATTCTGGATCGCCACTTTCAGTAGAAGCTGGTCAGAATGGAAATGCGAGCAACCATAATTCAAGCCCTCTCGAACGTAAGTTTTCTTTTCCCCAATTGCTGGATTTTCTGAGTAATCAGATTCTTCCCTTGTACAGACTGGATTTTCTTGTCAATTCCTGCAATATAGCAATTAGGTTGTCCCTGTGACTGTTGTTCTTACCTAAAGCAGATGCCTGACTTAAGATCTGCATGATAAATTGATCACCACTTAATTATTGGCTAGATTTGCTTAGCAACTGTTAGGAATCTTGGTTATGCATTTTTTTTCTCTGACATGGCAATGAGGCAGAAGAGACTAAAGATGTGTGGATGAAAATTTCACTGACGAAATAGGCACACTATTTATGGATGTTAAGCCTAGGTATAGCATAAATAAGATTTCTAATCGGACTAGGGCAGAGAAGGAGGGGTAGTGAGCTAGTTGCGGCAATCTGTAGATGAAAATGTAGTTTCAATAATTGATTAATGGTTTTTAAGCACGTAAAAGGTAAGTGACGCCTAGGCTGTTTTGTGTTTGTCTCTTATAGGGAAGTTAATAGGCTCAAGTTCATGTGTGGCTTAAAGATTTTTCTCTGACTTGTCTAACTGGTGCAGCTATGGAGAATTCAACTGCTGAGGACACAGACGCAGTGCGGTTAAAAAGAAAACGCAAACCTTCAGAGAAGGGTTTGGAATTGCAGGCTGAGAAGGTCAAGAAACCTGTGAAACCTTTGAAATCGTCTGGTAGATTGTCAAAAACTAATAAACCTGTGATTGATCCGGATTCTAGTAATGGTGTATATGGAGATGATGGTTCTGATTGATTTGATTAAATTGCAGTTCTCATTTCTTCTGCCTCTGGCGATATTTGTTTCATTTTCACCTGCTTGACACAATGTTTACTGATCTCTACTCTAGGCTTTGAATGCCGTCACCTGATTCACTGGAACATTTGAAATTCTCACGGTTGGATTTCTTTGTTTTCTTCTTGTTCAGTTAAAATTGGTGGGAAGACTTGAAAAAATTGCCGTTATCCAATTAGTCAAAATGGGTGTGTGGAACAGTATGCATGTGTACTGTGAGGAGGAATTCGCGTGTGCGATCAGGATAAGGGTAACTTTGAGCACCAAATTAATTGATGCCTGGCAACTGAAATCTCGGAGTTCGTCGGATTCGATTGGCAATTTTTTTTTGTATATCTTAGTGATTTCAGTATGTCGTTAGTAATTTTTTAGACGTGTTGGTAAATCACGGATTTGTAGAATGGTTCGAAACAGAGTAAAGCTACTTGAGGCATACCCGGATGTGCCTAACGAGTCAGAACTTGATCTGATCGCTCAAGTTAAGCTGTACGTTCAGACTCAGCTCGACCTCGAGCATACAAACGTCGAAAATAACGCGGTATTCATGGTTCGCGTACTGCTCCACTAGGCCCGAGCAAGTGGGTGCTCGAGATAGGCTCATTTTCGACTTGACTCGACTAAAACCGATCAGAGCCAAGGCTAAATAAGATCCCTGCACATAGATTTGTCAATGCATGCTCTTGCGTTTAACGAAGTTGGAGTTATGTCACTGAATTGCATCATCACTCCAGGATCATTGGGTAAGGAAAACCTCATGATCCTTCTTAATGAGTTAACAAAATTGGAGGAAAATTGTCTAAAAAGTTGTAAACATATTGCATTTTTGTAAATTTAATACTTTATCCAGTCAATTTTGGCTGAAAATCTTTGAGGTGGACATTGGCTATTCTATATGGCATTGTCAACACTGATTTGAACAATTTTTAATAATATTTTATGATTTTTTCAATTTTCAATTTTCAATTTTTTTCTTTTTTTTTTTCCTTCTCTTTTCCTTGTTTACCTTTTCTTTTTCCCATTTTTCCTTCCATCGGCCATCGTTGGGCCTCATCGATGGCCAGTGAGGGACACTTGAGCTTGATCTAGTGAGGTCTACCCTCACCTAATCCGGGAAGGCAACCCTCGCCTAAGGTTGGCAACCTCTATCAGTCATTGATGAGGCCCAGTGATGGCCAACAAAGGGAAAAAAGGAAATAAAAAAAAAAAAAAAGAGAAGAGAAAATTATAAATATTAATAAAAAAATTGAATAACATATTATGATATTATTAATAATTATTCACATCAATGCTGATTGTGCTGTCATTGATTTTTGGTAAAAGTTGGTTGGATTGACTCAATTGATAAAACGTAAAAGTTTTAAAATCAAATTGACAAAAGCATAATAAGTTCAAGACTTTTTGGATAATTTCCACGTGAAGCTGGCAATCCTTATAGACACGGCCCATGGTTGAAAGACTTCGATTTTGGCCGTTTGAGATCAGGATTCAATGACTCCACCGTTTTGTACAAAAAAATAACCCACTCTGAGCCAATTTCTGCATCGTTCATCACATCGCCACGGTGAGTAAACCAAAGCATTTGCAAGTGGGCAACCGCCTCATGCATGGAATCACCAAGCATACACAAACATCACATCGCCACGGTGAGTAAACCAAAGCATTTTCAAGTGGGCAACCGCCTCATGCATGCAAGCATATACACAAACAGAAAGCATTTTCAAGTGGGCAACCGCCTCATGCATGGAATCACCAAGCATACACAAACAGCCCCTCTCATGTAGTATATATAACGACCCGAGCCTCATTATGTAATATTCCCCTATCATGTATATAACGACTCGAGCCCTACTGTGTAATATTGTTCGCTTTGGACACTGAGTTCTTATAGTTTTAAAATGCGTTATACAGATTAAAGGGACCCCAAGCCTTATAAATTAGTCTTAAGACTCCCCTCTAAGCAATGTGGGACTAGAGAGGACCCCTCCCCTTCTTTGGGCTGTCACAATATATATACGAGCAAGCGAACACACATACGCACACGCACGAAGAGACTACTTATCTCCCTAGAAAACACATTTCACAAGCACGACAGCTCAGAAATGGCACGTCTCGAAAAGCGCTTTCTCAATGTCACGGCGGCAGTGATGGCGTTGCTGCTGATTCGTCCGTCCTCGAGCCAAGCCGCTATGTATTAGGTAGGGGACCAGGATGGCTGGAGTTACAATGTCGACCTTGACTCATGGGCTGCCGGCAAGACTTTCCATGTCAGCGATGGTTTAGGTAATCAATCTTGCCGCAGTGATGATAAGAGTTGGAAATGCATTTGAGCACGCTTTCACTAAAGCGGCGCATCTACATGTATGATCTGCATGGACATCACTTACTAATGCCTAGGGACAACGCATGTATCGATCATCAACTTCTTTTTAGAATTGGATAGATGAGAAGGCCATTTTCTTATCTCGATAATAGCGATAGGATTCATGGAAGTGTCGTTATATCTATTTGTGCTTACCGCTCGAATTGAACTGATTCTGAGAATTCCTGCAAATGGCAGTTTTCACCTAGGACAACACCCAGCATAACGTGATCTCAGTCGATGCAAACGGGAACGAACACATGCTCAACGAAGAAAAACTACGGGAGCTGTACTAGTGGCAACGGCCGAATAACACTGACCGAAGCCGGCAACTGGTACTTCATATGGTCGTATCGCTGCGACTACGCCAACCAGAAGATCGCGGTCACCGTCAATTCATCGTGAAGCGACGTCAATGTGGTCTACCGAGGCAGGGATTCCACCAGTCTTAGCACCGGCTACACGGTAGATCTCAAGGTGTTTTACTCTCACGGCCCTTTCGTTTGGTGTGTTAAATTTCCAATTTCCTCGGAGTATGAAAGTGGGATTGTGGCCTCTACAGAATGCTTTGAGTGCTTTGCGTAGAGGTCTAGTTATCCTTCCTTCCATCGATGTACCACCTCTTCCTCTGTACGCATCCGGATCATGAAGCAGAAGAACTGAGATTAATCCTGTTTTCAATTTTTTCACATTCCATGAACCTGTAGACTCCGTTTGTTTCATAAAAAATAAATGGTTTAGAAAATATTTTCTTAAAACTGATTATCCATTTTGCTTAAAAAATGAACGGACAGATAATATTTTCATCATCCATGAAAATATTTAAATATAAATCGTTGTCGATAATGATAATATTTTTCATTGATTAATTATTTCAAGCGATACAAACGATCATTTTTAGAAATTTTTTTGGCAAATCGTTCATTTTTTTGTGAAACAAATGTTAACAATGCCCTTCCCATCTCGTTCATGATTTTGGCTATGAAAAGGCCACTCCGGCTTAAAGCATTGCCTCTCAAGTATAAACCGTAATAAGTTCTCATGTAGTTTAGGCTCCGGCTCCGTCTCCGTCGTCCCTCGTCCTCGATCAAATTAGAAATGCTCGAGTGAAGAGAAACCAGGGAAATGTTTTAGAAATACAGGGATAGCAAACCATCGCCTAATTCTCACTATATCAATCGTGATACCACGACTTTTTAAGTCCATAATGGCAGAACTGATCAGTCCTTTCATATGGGATTTTACAGACGTTCCTGCTGCCATACACAGCGCTAGAAAAGGTAGTTTCAACAGTAATTTGTTCATCAAAGTTTTCGCCAAGTAGAGTGAGTCGAGCCCTCGATGGTGATTCAGTTGGATATAATCAACTCGTGGAAAATGAGAAAAATGTTCATTCTTCTCGTTAAGGGTACAAGTAAAAGATTTTGCCTTAGCATACGGGGAATGTCAGGTTAGTATGCATAAAGGTGCAATGTACCTTAATTGTATGTTGTGAATACTCTGGGGAAAGTTGTCCACAAAATGGCCAACTCATTGCACTTTGGTCAATTAATCTTAAACCATTAAATTTTGCTAATTGAGTCATAAACTTTTTGTTAATTTGTCAATTAAATCAATCCGGCTAATTTTGACCGAAAATCGTTGGTGTAGAATGTAGTCATCCTACATAGCACCATCGATGCTAAAGTAGATAATTTTTTTTAATTATTCTATTGTTACTCTTCATGGATAAATAGAAAAAAAAAATTCGTATGTCATTTTAGGAGATGCCATGTAGAGGTATAGATTGGCATTCTTTAGGGATAAGTCGAATCCATTACTTGCATTTTCATTGTGTAGTAGGCCACTAGCAACACTCGTTGACTGCAAAGGCCTTGCCTAGATTAAGTGAGGGCCATCTCGACTGTTGTCGGTGGCCCTAGGCAAGGCCTTAACAGCCTCGCCAATCATGGGTGAGGGCCTTCACGGCCCCACCAACTGTAGGTGAGGCGGCCCTTACCCAAATCTAGTGTGGGCCTTCGCATCCTCGTCTACTGTAGGTAAGGGCTACCTTGTCCGTGGCCAGTGGGGCCTCTAAGGCCTTTGCCCGTGACCAACAAAGGCCACAGTGGCCTCACATAGGGCCTTTGCAGTGCCATCGGCAAAGAATCTCGCCCAAACTAGGTGACGCCTTTATGGCCGATGAGCGAAGATAAAAAGGAAAAGAAAAATAAATAACAAAAAATTATAAAAATTATTCACGTTAGTGCTAGCAATATCACAGAAGATTATTGATATCCAAGTCAATGATTTCCAGTCAAAATTGACTGAATAGACTAAATTGTCAAATTTTTAATAGATTTAAGACTTTTTGGACAATACTTCCAAAAACTCTACGAGTACAACAAGAATATTGGCAATTTGAATCTCCACATTTGTAAAATTCGTTAACTGAAATCATTGATTTTGCGGATTTGGTTGCAATCTTTCGAGGGCTAATCATAACTTTTACTAAATTCTTTATAATTTATTGCTAATAAATTCATGTCATTATTCGATTAGCGACCTTCTATTCGCGTTAAATCATGAATTCAGAGTCCAAACGTAGGACGACGTACTCTTCAAACTCGAGCTTGACAAGAGTTAAAGCTCGGCCTCTAGTTAGCATCAAGCATCAAGCCAAGCTACTTGATGCTCTTACAAGTCAAAACATGATTTGATCATAATTGAAGCTCGAGTTTGAAGCTATAAATTCAGACTCGCCTCCACCTCGAGTATACAACGTTGTCAATACCACTAGGCTTGAGCAAGCACTGCTCCTGTTGAAGCATTACAGCGCTTGAGGTCGGCTTATTCTCGACTCGACTCGACGAAAACTGATGGAGCCAAGGCTGAGTAAGCTCGCTGTACGTAGATTCGTCACTGCCTGCCCTTTGTGTCTGATGAACTTGGACTCATGTCCCTAAATCGCATTAGACTGTTTCAGGTTAGTATTTAGGGCTCAACCGCCTTCCGCCTTCCACAGAAAGGACGACTCACTTCGAGCCAATTTCTGCATTGTTTATCTCATCGCCATGGTGAGTAAACCAAAGCATTTTCCAATGCGTAATCACTTCGCGCATGAAATCACCAAGTACAATGAACTGCCCTCCCATAAATGCAAGCATACACAGACACAGACGCACACAAAACACCTTCCTATCTCTGTAGAAACGCACTTCACTCTGCACAATAGCTCGGAAATGGCACGCCTTGGAAAGTGCTTTCTCAATGTCGCGGAGGCGGCGATGATGTCGGTGTTGATTCTTCAGTCCCTAAGCTATGCCGCTACGTATTATGTAGGGGACACATATGGCTGGTCTTATAATATTGATCTCGACTCGTGGGCTGCCAACAAGACTTTCTATGTCAATGATGTTTTAGGTAATTGATTTTACCGTTGTCATTATAAGAGTAGGAACTGCATGTGACCACGAATTCGCTAAAGCGGCATGTTTACATCCATAATCTGCATGGACATCACTTATTGATGCCGAACGACTATGCACATGTCAATTATCATGCATGGTTTGTCGAGATCGTACTTCGATTGAGATTGGGATTTTATCGCATAGCCATTTTCTAGCGTGAACAACAGCAAAAGGATGAACAGGAGTGTCGTTATATCTTTTTGTACTAATGGCTTCGACTGAGCTGGTTCTAAGCATTCGTGTAAATGGACAGTTTTCACCTACGACAACACCTATCATAACGTGGTCTCCGTTGATGCAAATGGGTACAACACATGCTCAGCAAACTCGAACTACGGGATTTATACTAGTGGCAACGACGAGATAACACTGACAAGCGCCGGCACATGGTGCTTCATCTGCTCGTATCACTGCGACTTCGCTAACCAGAAGATGGCAGTCACCGTCTATCACACTCCGTAATGCGGCGGGCCAATCGGGGCAAGGATTTCATCGGTACCCGCTATGTAGTAGATGTCAAGGCGTTTTGGTTTGCAGAAAGTCTCGAGAAAATGCTCTGAGTGCTTTGCCTTAACAAAAGAAGGCTACTTATCCTTGAATCCGTTTTTACAACTATTTTCTTTTTCCTGTCTCTGTATTTTTGAAGCTCATGAAGCTCATATATAACAATCACCTTGTTAGAGATGCCCTTCGTCACGTTGTTCTTGATTTTTTTTTTTAATTTTTAAAATTTTCAGATGTGGCGTACAAATTGATTTCGCTTTTGTCCAGAAGCAAAGTTCCATTAGGAAAGAAAAACCATCTTTGCATCTTTTTACATTTGAAACTGTCAACTTGGTGGAAAGACTGAAGCGCACGAAGTCGACAGTTTTAAAGATTTGAATGCACGAACCGAAAGTTTTACAGCTCAAGCGCACGAAGTTGATAGAACTTCCATTCTAATATTCCCAAATAAGTAGGTTACCAACTTTTTTCGAACTTTACAAGTGTGGTTAGTAAGGGTGCATTTGTTTGTTTGTTTGTTTGTTTGTTCTTCTTTTTTTTTTTTTTTTTTTTAATATGAACACAATTTCTGTTTTTTTATTTATTTATTCTGGAGAATAAAAAAAAAAAAAACGCATTCGTTTACATTTTGTTCCAAATCTATTTTTTTTTGTTCCTGAGAACAAATTTGGAAATGAAACAAAAAAAAAAAAATAAAAACTTGTTTCTTGTTCTCGAAACACTTCGAGATAAAAACAATTTTTCTCTCTCCTTTTTTTTTTCTCTTTCTTTTCTTCTTCTTTTCTTTTTCTTTTTTTCTTTGGCCGGTGGCGACCTCAACCATGGTCGGCGACCGGCCGTCGAGGGTCGACGACCTCACCAAGGCATTGCCGGCCCCCAACGAGGCCGAGCGTCACCAGCCCCTAGCGAGCTCGAGCTCGCCCAAATTCGGCGAGCCTCGCCGTGGGGGCGAGCCGCCGGCCCTCGTCGGCGGTCGCCGACCAAAAGGAAGAAAGAAAAAAAAAAAAAAAGGAAAAATATATTAAAAAATTAAAAGAAACAAAAAAATTACACAAGTTTACCAAACGTGTTTCTATTCTTTTTCTATTCTAGGAACAAATATACTAAACACATTCTTTTGGTAAAAAATTGTTCCTCCGAACAGAAATAGTTTTTTCTATTTTTATTCCTTAGAATAATTTTTGAACAAAAACGTTACCAAACGTACCCTAAATTACTATGAGTTTATCGATGCGCAAAGGAATTAATATATTATGTACTTTACCAGTGTGGTTACTAATTTAAACAACATCACAATGAATTTCATAATGTTTCTTTGGTTGTCAATGAACTGATTTTTAATATGTAATTACATAGTTGCAGTCATATGTAACCAATGTATCTTCTCACAATGAATCTACTAATGAATGTAATCGATCTCCTTTATAACTGTGAGATATTGTCAGAGAAGAAATCGACTAACCTTTGATGTACAACAAGAGAATTCCCTGAGATTATAGGTTGAATCACCAGCAAGCAAGGTACGAATCTACAACTTCATAATTGTCCAAATATAATCATAAAGAAAATATTTTTATTCCACAACGTTAATGTCGATAGCCTTCCCAAAACGATAATGGAAGCCTGTCATGTGTTTTCTAATGGAGAAGAGAACGTAAGTTTCTCTATTCGTTCATTTCTTCGTTTTTGGATAGAGTCAAGAGAAGTTATTTTAACTCCCCTTATTTATTTATGAGATAAATCCTCCCACCTCTTCAGAGGGTTTCTCTCAAACATGCCCCAACAAGGCAAATGGTGCCTCTTGGACACAAATCATTATGCACAAACTACCAAAACATAACATCTCCCACTTGAATATGATGAGCTTGATGATGTTCTATCAAGAATATCACTTGAATATGATGAGCTTGATGATGTTCTATCAAGAATATAATGCACTCATCATTCATCTATTTTGAAAACAATTTAGAATGGTAAAAAGGTCGCGCGACTAGTGAATTCATCTATACTTGGGAGCTCAAATTATGCACCTGTTAGGAATAACATAACAACTACAACCCCAAAAAGAAATAAATAAATAAATAATGTCTCATAGTGGACTAGACATATTTTGATACATTAGTCAAATATACTTATCCATTAAGGACTATACTTGACCACCCTTAAAATATCATGTATTCACAATTATATCCAAAGCCACAGAATGCAATATAATTGATTGACCAACAAATACATGTGATTGATGTAAAATAACAATAATCTTCCTTCACACTCATGTCTCTCTCCATTTTAGAACAACTACTTTTCTAAAATCATCCCAAAAAGCCATATGTATTCATGACTTCCAATAACTTGCTAAAGTAGCAACATTAATATGTTACTTCGAAAACATAGTCACAAGTCACATATGGCACAAAAATGAGGTAATTAATTCATAAATTACCTCAAAAACTCACATGATGAGTAAATAGAGATAATTTCATGTACCTTCCTTATTGGTCAAATGAAAAACACATGTACTATGAATTACATGCTATAGTGGATTTCTCTTTCTGTAAGAGCATATATCATTTATTAAACATATTCACTATATGTACACATGTTTAGCTCGAGTGTTATATTAGCTCACTTTCTACAACGTCCAATTAAGTATACTCATCCGGCTTTTATCAAGCATATACGATTGTGGGACTATCATGTTCGGTCTTATCACATATAAATCACAGACCTTATCTTGATTCTAATTGAGACGACATAAAATTATATTATATATTAAATTTGCTCTTCTAGCATCTATAGTACATATTGTCTCAAACTACTTAGTATATCACTTGAGGTAATTGCTTGTATCAGTGAGCCAATCATTGCATGGTAACATACCTTTCAACAATATGTGTGTTTGTGCTAGTCTCACGACAAATTTTACTAGTTGATGAAACATCAATTCATTATAAAGAAACAAATACAATATATAAATGTATATGAACATAATCCAGTGATCTTCAACAATATTATATGTCATATTCTACGTAATCCTAGAGACATATTGGTCAAGAACACATCTCTAGTAATAGCTTTTATGAATAGATTGATAACCATCGTATTGGTTGAAATATATTATAGGACCACTTCGTTCAATGCCATTTTATCTTTGATGAAGTTATTTTTTACATCAATAGGTTTCGTCCTACCATGATACTTAGGGTCTTTCATAATTGATGCTCAAGTTTTAAGCTATAAATTTAAACTCGCCTTGACCTCAAATATATGACATCACAAATGCCCCGGTTTTCATGTTTCTTTTACTTCTCCGCAAGGTTCGAGCAAGCACAGCTTGTGTTGAAGCATTACAGCACTGAGGTTGGCTCATTCCCGAATCAGACTTAGACGAAAACTGATCGAGCCAAGTTTTATTAAGCTCACTGTACGTAGATTCGTCAATGCCTGCCCTTTGTGTTTGATGAAGTTGGACTCATGTCCCTAGATCGCATTATAGACTGAAAGAGTTCGAATTTGACTGTTTCAAATTAGGATTTGGGACTTAACCGCCTTCCACAGAAAGGATGACTCACTTGGAGCCAATTTCTGCATTGTTTATCTCATCGCCGTGGTGAGTAAACCAAAGCATTTTCCAATGCGTAATCACTCCATGCATGGAATCACCAAGCACAATGAACTGCCCTCTCATATAGTATATGTATGAGCAAGCCTCACAGACAGACGCACAAGAAACACCTCGTCTCCATAGAAAAACACTTCACTCTACACAATAGCCCGGAAATGGCATGCCTCGGAAAGTGCTTTCTCAATGTCGCGGCGGCAGTGATGATGTCGGTGTTGATTCTTCCGTACCTCAGCCATGCCGCTACGTATTATGTAGGGGACGATTCTGGCTGGTCTTATGATTATGCTCCTGATTCATGGGTCGCCGACAAAACTTTCTATGTCAATGATGTTTTAGGTAATTGATTTTACTGTTGTCATTATTAGGGCAGGAAATGCATGTGAGCACGAATTCGTTAAAAGCGGCATGTTTCGATATATAAAAGGCATGGACATCACTTACTAATGCTGAATGACAGCGTGCATGTCGGTTATCATGTATGGTTTGTCGAGATTGTACTTTGATTGAGATTTGGATAAATTAGAGTCATTTTCTAAATTGAATAACAGCAATGGGATGAGTAGGAGCGTCGTTCTATTCATGTAATTCGACAGTTTTCCACTATGACAACACCTTTCATAACGTGGTCTCTGTCGATGCAAATGGGTACAACACATGCTCTACAAATTCGAACTACGGGGTTTTTACAAGTGGCAATGACGAGATAACATTGACAAGCGCCGGCACATGGTACTTCATCTGCTCGTATCACTGCGACTTCGCTAACCAGAAGATGGCAGTCACCGTCTATTCACCGTGAAATGAAGTCAATGCGGTCGATCGGGGCAAGGATTTCCATCGGTCTTAGCACCCGTGCCACTGTTTTGGTTTACTTTCCAATTTTCCCATTGTATGAAGTAGAGAAATGATGTTGGAATCGTCTAGATAACTAAAAGTTAGAAATGTTAGAAATGCTCGAACGAGGTGAAACCAGGGAAATTTGAGCAAGTGCCTCATGTCGATCCAGTGCTTATGATCCATCTGGAGTGGTGACTTTCATCATTTCAAATTTTGAGATTTCCGTAGTCTTGCTTTTGCTCATCCTCAGTTCAGATTAAACGAAAGAGATGGCTGATGTAGGTCGTTCAATGTCACTTTCTTCGATTAAATTCACTAAAAATTCACTAAACATGAGATTTATTCACAGAGACTGGACGATGGATTTCATTTCATGAGGAACCCGATGATGACATTTGAGTAACTTTCTCTTATTTGAGGACGATATGCTGTCGATAGAAGCTAGTTCTTGGCTCTTGTGGAAGATCCATATCTGTAGGACAGATAGGCCCCGAGAGCTACAATCACCACAACTGCCATCCCCATGTTCACGACCAGTTGCCTATCTTCGTTCAAACCTGCGGTCAGTCCCTTCACTGCCCTCTTCACAGCACCCACCAGATCCTCGGTTTCATTCGCTCTCTTGCCTGAGACGGCTTCTGGAGTGCCGAGCCTTTGCCTATCATCATCCAATCTGGCCTCGCTGTTGTTCTTCCTCGATACCTCTATCGCTCCGTTTCTCTGCGCGTTGTCCTCGTTCTGCGAGGATGTTTTGCCCCTAGTATCACGTGGAATCGGTTGATCTTTGGGTTTCTCGGTTTTGGGCGATTTGTCGGTAGGTCCGTCGCCCTTCTCCTTTGCTACAATTCGCAAGCCTACATCAACTCTATAAGCAGCACGGTCAGGCCTCGCATCTGATGCAGCTTCTTGAGGCTTGACCTGGCTCGCATTTGGGTCGCTGGCGTTGCTTGAGGTGGCTTTTGGAGGGGCATCTTCTTGACCCTTTTGATGTTTTGGCAGATCGACGGCTCCCTTTGCGCCGGCGACCACCTCATTGCTGCTCTTCTTCTTCCCGACGTCTTCGCTTGAAGCGGTCTTTGGGGGAACATTTTGTTGATCAACCTTAGGAGATTTTGGCTCTTTTTCAGTGCTCGGAGATTGTTTCTGGGTCGCCGTCACCTGGGGCGGTGCTGCTTTAGGAGGGACTTGCGTGATTGTTTTCTTTGGCAGGGTCAAGACGAGAGCTCCGCCGTCAAACTTGCCTCTGATCTCACCCGGCTTGCAATTCTCCGGGACATCGAAATCCTTGCTGAAACGGCTGAATCTGTTGGCCTCGAGAGGACGCTCTCCGCGGACTTTCACAGTGCGCGGTCGCTCATTATATGTGACCCTAACTTGCTCCTTCGCAAAACCTGCGTACAAACATATTCGCATACAAATTTCGATTTCATCACAGTCGGTCGAACCAATTGCGTTCGATGGAATCTCATTATCTCAGGACACGTACTTGAAATCGAGAAATCACGACACACGTACTAGACTAAATCGAACCATAAACGTAATTTGACTTTGATTCAGGGATTGGGCAAAGCAAGGAAAGGGAGGGGGACAACTACTGATGGCAGAACAAGGATAGATACCGAAAAGGAAGAAGGAAGTAATATGCAGAACCTGGAAGAGAAATACTCAAGAAATTCGCGGTCGGTTCCTCCTGCCACTCGAACCTGGGCTCGAAGTCCTCATACACAGGAATTCCCATGGCTTGCGCCACCCTGCCAGCAACAGTCCCGGACGTTCTCGGCCTCGTCGTCATTGACGTATCCTATATTTCCTTCCCCTCCAAGATTATTGATCAATATCGTTATCTGTGTAGTGCGTCTCTTTGCTTGATCGTAAGATAGACATTTAGCTCGGCGCTGTTGGTCCGTATATATACTTGTTTCGACGCTATCGGTAATGCTTGTGGCGTATGTAGGTTTCGTGCGTTCGTCTCTGTAGATTGCTTCGGTCGGTCTCTTCGGTGATGGCTTTCTGGAGTCAAATTCAACAAGGCAATGCGTTGCTTCTGCGAGAAACAAAGCCCAAAGTTCCTTATGTAGCCTCTACGCCTCGCCTACGTGAGAGGCGATGCAACATGTCCCATTTTGAAGCTCTAAGCCAATACCATCCCTCCCATTTTAAATTCCCTACTTGAGGATGACTCCTCTCATGCTTTTTGCACGAGTCTTTGGGAATTAGAGAATCCATAAACAAAAGCTGAACTTGACATTAAAATATATAGACAATTCTTGTCTCGAATACAACCGGAATGTGATGAACACCAATCCAACCCGTCGAGAAGTTATTGGGTCCTTCTGGAGGATGGCATGCGTGGCACTCAACTAGACATAGATTGCACAAGTTCGAACTCGCTTTTCTTTTTCCAAAGAGTATTGTTAGCTGTGACCAATTCCACATTCCATTTAAATTCCACTTGAAACCTAAAACCTACCCCTTAGAATAGGTTCCTCATTTTTCAAAAGCTTGAATTTGGAACTTATCATGTCACGGTGTCTATGATTAGTTCTAGGGTCTACCTAGGTTTTGCTTGTATTATTAATTAAAAAATTACAGTAAATCCTCAAGTTTAATTACCACCGCTTATTGTTACAATCCCATATTCACAACTTATATTTAGACACAAGAAAAATATGAAATATTAACAAAATAAAGTCTTGATTCCAGATTATACATTTATCATCGGACACAAGATTGGCGAAGATATAGACTAAAAAAAACACAAAACTTGTTCTAAGTTCCAAGTTCTAGACTCTAAGTTCCAGGTTTCACCTATCTAAAACCTAGAACTTACACGTCGAAATATGTTCCATAATATTTGGAACTTAAAACCTAATGCGCATACGTTGGAACCTAAAACTAGACCGGCTCCCACCGATTCAATTCTTTAGTTCCAAATTCTACCTGTAACCGTGCTCGCCCCTAAGTATCGTGGTGTCACATATTACGAGTAATTAATTATTTTGCCGCAGGGTTCTTGAACATAGAAGGCATGCACTTTTTCATGTGAAATCGCTTAAATGTTAGAGCAATTGCGACTCTCTCGTGCAAATCGGAAATTAAGCAATTGACCTGGAAGAGAACTTTCCACGCAATACAGACATCAAATGATGTGGTTTTTATCTTTTTCTTTAGATGTCGAGAGAGGACTCCGATTTAATAAATAAATAAATAAATATTCTTTTGGCATATCAAGTGGTGTTTGCGTTTGATATTCATATGGCTCAAGACCCTTCTTGGAAATAGGATTCTCAGATGTTGAGGGGGCCCAAAATGAGAATTCAGAAGAAATGGAGGACCGGAATAGAACAGTAAAAGGCCTCCCGCTCGCCACGACCACGTTCCCACGAATTGCCGGCAGAGCAGCCCACCCAACACGGAAAAAGACTTGGACAACAACATTCGTCCCGCACTTCACTTCACTTCACTTGGCTAGACTTCCGTCACCGTTCTCTCCACTGACCATTTCTCCTTTTCTCGTCGCATCTGACGCGTTCACTTCACCATCATCTTTTCGTTAGCTTCTTTTGCTCCTTTTATTTGCTGTACGTGCCTTCCCATCACTACTCCCTTTCGGTCACATTCAGCTGTAAGCATCTCTCTCTCTCTCTCTCTCTCTAAAATGTGGCTTTTTGCTCTGATGAAAGAATCTGGAAAGTGGTCTTTTTAGCTCTCGCTTATAGTACTCGAGAACAGGGGATGGGATAGTAGATCGACCCTTTTGGATTCTTCAAGCTTTTCTTTAGCATGACTAGGCGAGAAGGGCTATGAAAAGATGGTTCCTTTTTCACTCGCGCACGGTAGCTTAACGAGAGATGAGAGATGCATACCGTCGCCAGCTGTTGTGGTGTTCTTGCCTATTTGCTCTCAGCGCAGCCGGACAGAGCAGTTTCCCTCGAAATGAAACTGATGGGAGGTTCCCGTTTTGGGTGATGTAGGACTGAACCAGGGCTCTTGTGGGTCGGGTGGTGTGGACTGAGAGATGGGCGGGGCTTTTCTTCGAACGCTTGGGGTGCTCACACTATGGTGGTTTGTGGCATCGGTAATGGCTCAATCCGCAGACTACGTTGCGTACAAGGACCCAAAGCAACCGGTGGCCGCAAGGGTGAAGGACCTCTTGAGTAGAATGATGCTGGAAGAGAAGGTTGGTCAGATGACACAGATCGATCGCATGGTGGCGACTTACGACTTCATGAAAACCTACTCGATTGGTAAATAGAACAGTTCAACGTTGCTTATGCTTGTGCGTTTTATTTTGTTTTATTTCTTTCTCGTGTTTCTTTTTGCGGCACTTGGTATGTGGGTTTGTTTTTGGATTATTATATGTTCCATAAAGTTTGCATTTTTTTAAGGCGCAATGGTTTGGTCGTTAAGTAATGACCTACCATTGCAAAGTTTATCAGGTGTCAATACATTTCGTGTCTGGGCTCCATGCGTGTTGGACCTACTGTTATGTCAGTGAGGGGCACATGATCTAGAAGTTTAATTTGTTTATGTCCCAATAATCGTTCATTTCCAGTTATCCAGTGCAGTGTATAGGTGGCCACCTGACCGTCATAGAGATAATATTTTGTGGTGAATGAGCATTTACCTTTTTCTGATTCTTTTAGTCCAGGTAAAAATCCTAGCGGTATCAACTCATGTATGCGGCATGGACATGATTCATTTTGGTTTCATTTTGCAAGGGATCACGGAGTCTCTATTTTACTACAAGAGACGCAAGGGGTGATCAACCTCTTTCACATATAAATGTACAATCTGGGTTCTAGCCATAAGTTAGACTCTCATATTAATTGAATTCATTTCAATGTTATAAAAGAAGCCGGACTTCTATCTTGGAGTTGAAAAAAAGCACAATTGTCCTTCCACTGTTACTCATGCAATCCTTGTTGTAAGTATGACAATCAGGAATAGGAATATAAAAATCCTCTTATCTTTTTCTTCAGAAGTTTACATCCCTCGAAGTCACATGATATGGTTTCTCTGTAGTAAATCTGTATGTGATGTTCCCATAGATAAATCTACACCAATTACACATACTTCATGCATTTTGTACATCAAAGACCCTGCCTCCTAAAGTCATGCTACTAAAGATGCTTTAGAGGCATCAATAACCTAGAACATCTACTGAATTCTTTGGTTGATGTGATTATGATGTGTTACTGACTCCATGGCCCCCCACCTATATTTTTTCACATTTAGACTCTGAGAAGTTTGCAAATAACTAATGCAATAACTTGTATCTATTTATAGCTTTCACAGAGACATCATCTTAACATCAAGAAAGGGTCCCATAAAACTGACAGGTTCAATTGGCAGACTCTTGAAATGTCATTTGGCATGTTGCAGGGAGTGTCCTGAGTGGTGGTGGGAGCGCGCCACTTCCAGAGGCAAGTGCAGAGGATTGGGTCAATATGATAAATGACTATCAGAAAGGTGCTTTGTCCAGTAGATTGGGTATCCCAATGATATATGGAATAGATGCTGTTCATGGGCACAATAATGTGTACAATGCCACAATTTTTCCGCATAATGTTGGTCTTGGTGCAACAAGGTAAAGAAAGTGTTGCTTCTTGCATGTATTGTAATGTTTTAGCTTTAAAAATGACTTCTGATGTGGTATAGAGTTCTGAGATAGTGTCCTGCCCGATTTTGTACTGCATCAATGTTATATCAATTTCTGAAATACCAGCTTGTGACTTAATGGGTTTAGTAATCTGAATCACTATCATTCGGTTCGAACTTGCTTGCCTGTACTCCCGTCAGGGCAAAATATTTACCTGATATGCAATATACTCCAGAACATTGAAAATGGTCTCATGTGCAGGGACCCTGAATTGGTGAGAAAGATTGGTGCTGCCACAGCCCTTGAAGTCAGAGCCACAGGGATTCCTTATGTCTTTGCCCCCTGCATTGCTGTAAGCAGCTTAAACTAAATGTTGACAGAATTAAGCAAAAACATATCCGATATATGCTTCTAAAGTTGTCATATATGCCTTTTCAGAGCATCTTTAGAGGACTTTCAGAATTTTATTTCTTGAAACTGTTGTGATAGGTTTGCAGAGATCCAAGGTGGGGCAGGTGTTATGAAAGCTATAGTGAAAATGAGGAAGTTGTGCGACAAATGACTGAGATTATACCTGGACTACAAGGAGATATTCCTTCTGACTCTCGCAAAGGAGTTCCATATGTTGGTGGAAAGTATGGACTCTATGACTTTCTAGTGTAGACTGTAGATTCAAATTGTAATGTGCTAAGTTAATATGTCTAGGTGGTACCTCTTTTTCAATGGAGTTATTGCGATATATTCTTTAAGCAGTTCAACATTTTCTGATGCTTACCTGATATGCCATAAGTGACACGCCTGGCAACTTGAAAAGTGCATTCTTTCTGATCTGCCAAAACTGGTGTCATGTTTCTCTGTGATTAGTTCCTCGCTTTGTCAATCGCTACTGATCTTCTGGCACCATCTTTACTAAGAAATGCTGTCTTTAGTATTGAAGTCTCATCAACTTTGCTCTTTTCTTGTTTATTGTTGTCAGTTGTCAATATTAAATCGTCTTTCTTGGAAGAGTTTCCTCTTTGATTTTTAATTCAAAATTTCCACAGGAACAAGGTTGCAGCTTGTGCAAAGCACTTTGTGGGTGATGGAGGAACTACCAAGGGGATCAATGAGAACAACACTGTTGTTGACATGCATGGTTTGCTAAGCATCCACATGCCTGCTTATACGGATGCAATAATCAAGGGTGTTTCAACGGTCATGGTCTCTTACTCTAGCTTTAATGGAGAAAAGATGCATGCTAATCGTGACCTAGTTACTGGTTTCCTTAAGGACACCCTCAAATTCAAGGTTGGATCCACTCTGCATAGTTTCAGCTATATACATAATTAGCACAACACAGCGGCATTTTGTGCTGCTCAACAGATTGTGTCCTCAGGCGAAGGATTTTAAGAGTCCTGAGATGGGAACAAAGGTTTATATATGGCATTAGGTGGTCACATGATGTGCATAAAGAGTTCTGCTTTTGTTATTCCTAGCATTGTAGTGTTTGTGCAAGTTCTTTTCAATGCTGATCCTCCATCAAATTTGCATGTCTGATTAAAATTCATTTTTTCCAGTACTCATCTTTTAGACTCGCCAACCTACATTCTTCATGCTCTGTTCATATGAAATTATGCCATCATATACTAATTTGCCTGAAAAAAATATTTCAAGCTCGGTGCAAACTTGATGCTTAAGAAGTATATGGCCTAACAATCTGTTTCTCCGTATGGCCTAATCATCATCTATATCTCCTGTGTTCTATCTATTTGTGTTCTAGTTCCATCAGTGCTACTCATCTAAAATCAAAACCTCGGATATATAAAATATTTGAATGGTTAACTTCTCGGTCGCTGAACAACATACACTGCCATGCACTTGATCGCACTTATCCAACAAGATGCCTTTCTGCCAAATATCTTCATTAACACCCATATTCTGCCACAAACTAGCTCTGCGACATGTTATTTACACATCATCACCTTTTGGAAGACGTGCTTTATCGAGATGTAGTTGACAGTGGATCCCAGCTATTAAAAAAAATATATAAACTGGATCCCTTTGAAGGCGGTTAAATCTCGGGTGTTGTGTATTAATTCATTTTAAAATATTTACATCACAGAATATCGAGCACTTACTCTTGGATATTTCGATGAATCTTAGGGCTTTGTTATCTCAGATTGGCAAGGCATAGACAGGATCACTTCTCCCCCTCATGCAAACTATACCTATTCTGTTGAAGCTGGAATTTTAGCTGGAATCGACATGGTTAGGTTCTCTTCTGCTATTTGATATTTTCTCAACTGTCATTTTAGAGATGGCTCTGTCATTTGACAATTCAAGTTCAGATCAAAGCAAATGTAGTTAATACCTAGTCTTGGTTTTGTCTTCAACAGGTTATGGTTCCTTTCAATTTTACAGAATTTATTAATGATCTAACTTACCTAGTTAAAGAGAAGGTTATCCCAATGGATCGAATTGATGATGCAGTGGAGAGAATATTGTTTGTCAAGTTCACCATGGGCCTCTTTGAAAATCCTCTGGCTGATCTTAGTCTGGTGAACGAACTTGGAAGCCAGGTCAGTGAAGTTATTATTCCATATGAACATTCCAAATTTCCGTACTAGATATACCTGCTGCTGGCTTGGTGCTAAGGCAAATGAAAAACACTTTACGAAGGATCGGGCATTTTACTTGGCATATTCTATGAACCACTGTCTTTTTTCAGTTATATAATGTGCTTAAATTTCTTTGTTTGCTCCCACTGCTATTGTAAGTAAGCTAACTTACATCACCATGGATAATTACTTGTCCTGTTAGTTTACCAGGTACACAGAGAGTTGGCGAGGGAAGCTGTGAGAAAATCTCTTGTGCTGCTGAAGAATGGGAAAAATGAGACTGATCCTTTACTGCCACTTCCAAAGAAGCCAAAGAAGATCCTAGTTGCAGGTAGTCATGCTGATAATTTGGGTTATCAGTGTGGTGGATGGACAATAACCTGGCAAGGATTTAGTGGAAATAACTACACCCAAGGTACTACTACTACTACTTCATGTCTTCTTCAGTTCTATTTGAGGACTAATTGCACATATTGGTTCAAATATTCTTTCATGCAATATTGACCTATAAGGGTTGTAGAACATCATGGCATTTCGTCTTTTTGAACAATTAAAGTCTTTTCTTTTCTTTTTGAAATGAGACAGCACAATAAGCATCTAAACAGCTAGCTTTGCAATGAAGAAAGCTTAAAAAGTTTGTGGATGATTTCTTTGGACAGACTAGTTATGCATTATGGTTAAAGTGAAGATCTAGTTCATTTGTTTAAATACCTTGGTTTTGTTTCCTTGTTGTGTTGGAAAAGGTAATGGTGGCATTAGGCTTCTCAGGAAAGGAGAAAGAAATAATCACTGAAGCCTGAACTTGCTGAGGAGGGCATTTAGCATTGTTCACTTCTGTGCAGACTTGAACACTAATAACTGTGTCTTCTAATCTTTGCCTAAAGTTAAATTAAGAAAACTCTTTGGTTTAGTCCAGAGTTTACATACTATTGGAGCACAATCCTTGTCCTGCCTTGATCTCCTCTGGTGATGTTAAGCGCTGTTGTTCTGGGCCTTTTGGTTTTCAGTTACTAAGGATACATGAAGTACAATCTTTCAGGTTCCTTTGAAGTCAACAAAAGGGAAACTTTGTATTGATGGGTTTTTTTTATGCTGCTGCAGGAACTACAATCCTCAGTGCCATAAACTCTACAGTTGATTTGGGCACAGAAGTAGTCTACCAAGAAAACCCTGATAAGGATTTTGTTAAGTCCACTGATTTCGATTATGCTATTGTTGTTGTGGGTGAGCACCCTTATGCAGAGACCGCTGGAGATAGCACGACACTTACAATGGCAGACCCCGGTCCCACCACCATTACCAATGTCTGTGAGGCTATGAAGTGTGTGGTCATCATAGTTTCAGGAAGACCTCTCGTAATTGAACCATATATATCTTCAATTGATGCCCTAGTGGCAGCATGGTTACCGGGCACTGAAGGTCAGGGAGTGGCTGATGTTCTTTTTGGGGACTATGGGTTCAGTGGAAAGCTTCCAAGGACATGGTTCAAATCTGTGGATCAACTCCCAATGAATTTTGGGGATTCACACTACGACCCACTCTTTCCTTTTGATTTTGGACTTAAAACTGAGTCTGTCTCAGGCCTTGTAGCAAGGTAACTACTATGGCTGAATTCGCTCTAGAGCGAGCTCCAAAATTAAAACTGCTTTGGCATTAAGATTATATTGATTGGCTTATGCTGTCTTTCATTTAATTTGTGTTGGCAATTGACAAATGTGGTTGCACGCTTACTGGAGACTTGACTACTTTAGATCTTTTTGAATTGCCATGTGAATCATTCAGTTCTTTTCCACAACATTTATGTGGTATCTGATAATTTTTTTGTTCGAAGAAGTTGCTCTTTGATAGAGTGCTGGTGATATGCTCGAGCTGAATTTATCACAATGATGATTGGCGATGACGATGATTTATCTACCAATATGCAATCCCGAAGTGCAAGTAATAGCTGTTACCTGGTTCTTCTGTGCTGAATTTAATTTCTCTATACAGAGCTACCTCACACGGTGCTGACGGGGGACCACGCCTCCTAATGGTCACAGCCTGCTTAGCTATCAGCCTATATGCCACAGGTATGTTGACATGAATTCTAACTGTCCATACAAAGCTTCTGTGGCATGTTGCTCGACTTCGCTTTCGATCAGTTGATTTCTTTGTCCTCTGTTTTCTGATGTTGGTAGGTTATAGGTGGCGGGCGTCGAAGTTCTAATTGATATGGTAGAAGATGTAGCTTCCGTAGTTCATTTGTATGTTCGCCGGGGGAAAATGATTCATCTCCTTGTATCTTCTATTAGTCTTATTTGATTCACGAGAATAAAATAGCTTCTCCCTCCCCAGTATTGACTCGGGTTTCCAGAACTAATATATATCTTCTGTGCTTTGTGTATCTATACATTCTTCCCCGCTCTCAAGAGCCAGAGTTCTGTGCACCAGTGTAGTTATATCAGTACAGTTCGACTCGAAACTCCTTAAATTGCTGTAATTGAGTTCTGTGTCGATCATTGGAATTTCACGATCATCCTTGAAAAACTTGCGGCGCCAGGCTGTGCCTCGATGTCGTTTGATTTGACAAAGTGTGTCGAGCCTGTGAGATTAAAATCGTTCGTCCTTATGACGGACCGGAGGTCACGGAGGATAATAGGACATATCGGATTCTTAAAAGCTCGTACGGTAATTACCTCGGCATTTCGGGTTTTCTAGCTCGATCGCGGAACATAAACAAAAAGGAGCCTTGATCGCTGCAGAACGGTACTGTTTTATTATTGCACGTTTCATCTCAAAGAATTTACAAAATACCGATGATTGTCCTAGCTAAGATGGTTTTTACATGCTCGCGCGCTTATAAAATTACTAATGTAATACTAGAAATAACTAACACCTTTGAAAAACTACTATCATTTATTTGAAAACTACAGTCTACCGACCATGTTTGAAAAGTCGGTGACTTCAGTTTATAGGGTTTTTGAACTATTTGTAAATATGTAACGAATTCTTAATTTTTTACTTGGACAAATATCACCAAAAGCCCCAAGTTATTTCATCGTGGCACATTTTTCTTGTGTCGCCAAAAACCTAAAACTTACGCTGTGACAAAAATATTCCTAATTTTTTTTTGTCACTGAAAACCCTAAGCCTACATATGCATGAGACGTATACCTTATATTACAATTTGATCCAAGGTCTTATTTGTCACATCAATATAAGTTTGAGTTTTCATATGAGACAAAATATATATATCACAATTGGCAAATTTAAGGTTTTTGATGACAAACAAAAATTGAGAATATTGCTTTGCAAATATATAATAGAGAAAATAGAGAAATTGAATAGAGAAAATCAGACACCATAAATCATAGAGAAAGTCAGATGAGAGGATTTTATTTTCAGTATATCACAGTATGTCTATAACAAAAACTAAGCTCCTATTTATAAAGAAACAAGTATGTACTTATCATTAACATCAATGTATCGAATAATACATGTATTGGATAGGGAGATGAACATTTATTGTATAAAAAGATGTACCTAGAATATATAATATAAATGTACCATAATAAGTACATTAGATAAGATTAATATAATGAATATTTATTCATGTATTTCATAACAGAATTGTGGTATTAACCCTTCTTTACTTTAACAATTGATTCACTATTCTACACAATTTTTCCTGAATTGGGCCGAATATCATCATAGCCATGCCAGAAGGAAGGCCCAAGCCCTCGTTCCGAGACACGAAGGAAAATAACCCACGGACGATCCTTGGTGGGGCACGTGACACGCGGCAGTCTCCTGCAGGTCCACGACTGAAAATTGATTTCTTTCCTTATTTTCCCGACGATTTTCAAATTTCAAATCACGCTCCAACGGTCATATTTTTCCCCTAGGGTTTCCAACGTCTCACTCCTCCTCAACGACTACAAATACTCTCTTCACCGTCCTGGTTTTGGCAGATTGCCCAAAACGTCTTGTTTTGACAAACGCAAATCGATTTTCATTTCGCTCGAAACCCTCTCTCTCTCTCCGATCTTCTCCGATCTCTCTCCCTCCCTCCCTCGTCTTAACGCCGAATCTCGGTCGCAATTTCTGAGGGTGGAAATGGACTTCCACACGATGTCAAGGAGGGAGCTCCAGGTTCTGTGCAAGCGGAACAAGATCGCTGCCAACATGACCAACGTCGCCATGGCCGATGCCCTCGCTGCCCTCCAACATGTAATTGATGATCCCCTCTCCTTTATAGTGATTCCGATGGCATATAGCTATCGATTTCGCCATTCTCAGTGATTCCGATGACGGTTTGATGGTGTATCACTGTTGATTTCGCCGCTGGTCGATTCGATGAATCACGAGATTAGAGAATGAACGTTTTGAAAAGAAGAATCTGGGAATTTTTCAGATGGCTTTGTGGTTTCAATTAGGGTTGAACTGACTCGAAAGAGAATGAATTGATTCATATCCAGTTCAGATCAATCTATAATGGGTCAAGATCTTATTTTCCAAAGTAGAATGTTTTTAATAGAATGATTTTAATGGGATTTAGTATTGAATATGGTTTAGTCGTTTTCGATAGAATGAAGTTGCTGGAAAATCGAGTGAAGAGATGATTTTTTTTATTGTTTTTCTGCTATTTCATCTAATTGGCTTTGCTCATATTCTCGAAATTTATGCAACAGGTCGAGGGGTTGGAAGAATTCCTAAATCCATCCGAACCTACCGTTGAGATGCAATCGCCTGAGAAAGCACCATCCAAAACTCCAGCGGCTCCTCAAACCGCAACTCGAGCCTCGGCTAGAGCCAAAACTACAAAGGATCCCGACAGCTCGCAGGTCGTGTCTTGTGCTCGCCGCAGCACGATGAGCAGTAGGCATGCTGCGGATCAGGAGAACAAAGAAGTCAATCTGCCGGATACTACTGCTGTGCCGATGACCGGAAAAAGAGCAGGGCTTGCCTCGGCTCGGAGAAAACCGGAGTCTGTGAAGATAGATGAGAAGAATGAGGAAGAAAATCGGGATGTGCCCAAGGCTTCAGCAGTGAAGAGCACACAGAGGAAGGCCCAGGCATCTGCAGCGCCAAGGGCATACAGCACAAGGAGGTCGGTGAGATTGTTGGGGAAGTCCATGTCTGAGCTGAAGGTGTCAGAGGAAAGATCCTCAGAATTGGAGCCAATCAAAATGGATGACCTGGGTTTGAAAGAAGAATCAGAAGAAGTCCTAGAAGAAATTGAAGAGAACAAGGATTCACCTGGTAGGTGTTCTAATTTACAGAGGAAGTTGATTTAGGAGTTATGGTCGGAAAGAGCTAGAAATCATATGACACTTTTTATTCATCATGGTTTATTCTTTGTTGTAGACACTTGCTAGGTATACTTTTGGTCATCTTTGTAAAAGCAGTCTATTAGTGTCATAGATTCAAATGAATGGTAGTTCTGATTAATGCTTCATGCTATAAATGCAGATGCTGATTCTCAGGCTCCAGAAGAGGAGAGTTCTGAGAAACCCGATCATTTAAATGTTCCTGTTGAGAAGTCAACTGGAATGGAGGAGAAGGAAAGAGAACTTGAAAGTGATGTGAATGCGAATGTGGAGAGCAGTTGCGTTGGAGCTTTCGGCTCTGAGGTACTCCTCAAAGCTGAATGTGGCAAATCTGATTGCCTGAGTTCCCTTTCTGATTATGATTTGAAAGATGATGTCCTTGATGAGAAGTCAGATCAGTTGGATGATCACCTTCTTGGTAAGTCGAGTTATCGCATATTTTCTGGTGCATTATTTTCTGCAATCACGAGTATCATGCTAATCAACACAAATTGCTTTGTAGTGTCGACGCTGAAACAAGATGCGCCACCAGTAGACAATTCGGCTGTGCAAGTTGATGGTCACAATGCTTTTACTGAGATTGAGGATCATCATGATATTGATGTTGATATAAAATGCGAGACAGAAGCGAAGCTGCTACTGAATGAAATAATTCGGGTCAATGAGGAAGATGGCAATATTGAGGAAAGTGATGAAAAGGGTTCAGAGAATCCGCTACTTTCCGAAGAGCAGAACTCTCAGCAGATTGTGGAAAAAGATGGAGGAGTTCTAATTTCTGAGACGATCATCTGTACCTCTGATGATTCAGATCAACTAGTTCCTCATATCATGGCCAACTCAGATCGAGTGGTCCCTCACTGCGATGATATTCAGGAGCCAGTTGGGGACAATGATTTGGAAATTCAGGACAGTGCTCCTGTTGAGGAAGAAGAAAGCATCAAGCTCGACCAGTTGATGTCTCCTTGTCTTGTTAGTCCAATAATTCAGACAGAGAAGCATGAGGATGAGCAATTGGTTAAAGTCGATGTGTTCGAATGTGAAGAGTTCGCCATGGAAGTCCGTGAGTGGCACAAATCATTGTTCGAAACTTCTGCGGCTGCAAAATCATCAGAAGTGAATGCACCAAACATTCAAGAATATGCTGATCTCCAAGAGCTAGTTGATGTTCATGTGATGCCAGAAGTGGAGTTTGTCGAAGGAGCTAGTGAATTGCTTCCATCTGCCATCGCAGACAAGACTCCAATTCTTGTTAGCAAAATAAGCTCACGTTCTCCTCTTGCCGTGAAAGGTAGAGTTGCGCTTTCCCCGTTGACAGCTGACCGACTGCCAAAGTCTCCTGCGCTAGTGAAGTCGTCCGGTAAGAAGCAGTCCACGGTCAGAAAGATGGCTAATAAGCTGGACAACGACAAAGAAAACATGGATATTCCATCCTCCCCATTAGCCGTAGCAGCTGACCAGCTACTCCCCGGGCAAGCGAAATCGTCAAGCAAGCAGCAGTCTGCACTGAGAAAGATGACCACTTTGCTAGGTGACGACAAAGAGAATATGCAGAAGAGTGGCAGAAATGTTGAGCCAAATACAGAGAAGGCGAGAAAGAAGAGCGATGAAGAGAACACTACAGATGAGGATAGAGTGCTGGAGTCCTTGCAAAAGAAAAGCCTCCGGCAGTTGAAGAAGATGTTCAAGGAAAAATTGGCGGTGCCCGAAACCGAAAGGAAGAAAGATGCTGCTGAGGTATCCTGATTTTACTTGTTGATGTTTTCACTTGCTTTGTGGTTTGGTAACAATGTATCATTATGATTAATTGTTTCCTAAACGTCGAGCAACAATTAACTGTTTCACAAATGTTTAACTGCAGCAGCAACAACTGGGGAGTGCAAGACCGGCTTTGCGAGTGCTGTCAGAAAACCAAATGGCTCTGGGTGAGGTAGAGGGTAATTGAACGTATGGTTTCAGGGGATATATATGATTGATTGTGAGGACTTTTTTGATCTGGCGGGCGCAAACCTCGGTTTGCTTCTTCTTTATTGGGTTTTTTTATGATGTAATAAGATTCAAATGAAGACCGTGATTTGCTTACTCTTTGCACTCTCTCCTTCTACTTGAAGTTGGTTTTCAGACCAGTTGGTTTTCATGACTTCTTGCGGAACTTCTTCAATTCCTAAAAATCTATCAGTCAATGTGCAGCATTTTGAGATCTCACCCAGGAACTCTTGTGCAGCATTTTTGGCCTTCCAATTTTTATCTATTTTACTAATTTTCCATTCCTCCTTTATTTTGTGGATGAGAAAAAATCAATATTCACCAATAAATACGTATTGCCTCGTGCATAAAATTTCATTCTGATATCCTCCTGAATTCTCACGGATAATATGGCAAAGCATAAAACCACAATTTCATGGATAAAACGGAGGCTGCTTATTCGTGGGTAATAATAATATGCCTCCGGCCTATCTGCTTAAGAGCTCTGCAGCAGATTAATTTGTACAACAAAGTAGAAGACATTGTGTCAGGTTAAGCAATCTCAAATTGATGGATCTGCTCTGTAAATGGGCCGGGCGTTCAGAAAAGCCTTGGTCTTTGGTCCTCCTCTCCTGAGAACAAGCCGTCCGACCAAGTCTGATGCATGTAGATCCACATAAATTCACCTGGAAGTTTGGCATGCTGAATTTCATGAAAGAGAGGGCTTAGTATCTGCTAAAGAGTATAAATAGAGAATCATGATCATTGCTAAGATGAGATCATGAGACGATGAAACACAAATCAATGGTATTTCAGCCATACCCTTGAACTGAGCAAGACTGTTGTCACGCGGCATTCTCTATCTTTACCTGCAGAACGATTGAACTCAGAACCATATCGAAGAATAGAATTTCAGGTAGAGTCACTGAGCGTATTTCTTCTCAAAAGCATCACATTTGACGGGATAGAATTGCTGCTATTACATGTCACTACCATCTACTTATTCATCTTGGTGGCTTAACATGAAATTGTCCTCATTTTGTAGACTGTAGTCACATGAGTTCTCATTAATATTATTTTGCAAAACTGACCATGGAGAACGTATCCAAATAATTGTTCTAATAAATAAGAGCAATTTAATCAAGTACCTTATCAGACTTATACTACCCTGAAACAAATGGAGTTACAGTACCCCACTAGATTTGGGAACAAACTACATATCGTAAGGAACGAAGTACATTTTGTGCAACGGCCCTTCCTATCTGATAAAAAAGGATCCCATGATTCTAAACAGATGTTACCAGAAATTGCAAATCCCAACTTTGTCTAGGAAGAGCAGATCTAATTAGTGTCTTGAATTATTTATTCTGTGATCTTGAAGAACATTACATTCCAAAACCGTTTCTTCAAGCCTAGAACTCAATATTATGGTAATTGTCTATACCATCAGCTTTTTAGGGGTCAATTTGGTTTAAAAAGCTTCATCAGTACATGATCAGTCAGATTGAATGAAGCTGCAATTCTTTCCCAGCTGTAACCGATATCAATCCTAATTGAAATACACCTACTCACCATTTCGCATACTAAAATGAAGCTAAAATACAAGGTAGCTGACACTGTGCTTAGGTACAAAATGACATAAATCAAGATTCAATGCTCTATTTTAGGTAAACTGCAGACTTCAAGGTCATGCCAAGCATATTTCATGCATATGATGAGTGCGTCCAATTGTGGACGAAGTATTGATGTCAGGTGATTTAGAGAGAAAATTTAAGGTCAGAATTTGAGTTCAGTGTAGTCAAGCTCCAATTAAGTAATTGCTACCCCTATCTAGCATTTTGGCTATTATGCTTCCCCAGGCACTACATTGGTCCTGAGTCCAGATCATGTTGACTGGGATCGGATGAGAATAAATAACAATATGCAGATGGAAGAATGGTTAGAAATGAGTATCATACCACATAATTCACACTTATCAAATTTCACCAGCCATGTGTCTGCACATATCTGAGTTACAGAGACTCTATCAACCCATACTTGAAACTGCTTTCCTAGCTGGTCTCCATATGAGCTGGCCAACTCATCTATGCACTGAGAGAAAGGAATCTCTATTCCAGAAGGATGTACAAAAGTACCCATTGAATTCTGCACAGAAAATTAGTAAAATTTTCTTTCACCAAGTAAAATGGCAAGATTTCTTGAATTTACAGATAAAATGAGATCATAGGCCCGCAACATGCAATATGAGATGCCACATGAGATAAAAAACATAGTAGATGTAGCTTTTGCATTGACAAGCCTCAGCATCATGAAATTACTGTAGAATCAAGAAAAATTTTGATCTATAGGAGAAAAGGCATTTTTCTTAATTGCAGTAAGTGGAATTGACTATGATGCTAGACCAATAATTGACAACTAAAGCTCACTTTTCCAGATTTGCTTGATGTAGCATGATATACATGAAGGATGTGTTTATTCTTTCCATTTGAAGTCTTAATATATGCAGGACAATGCGTAATTCCTATACCAAGAACTTAAAATCATGTGTTTTCTACTGCCACAATTCCTTCAAATTTCATTAATAATTAGCTTTGAAAAAAGAAGCTAAGACTGTGGATACACAAGGTTAGACTTGTGGTGAGTGTACCCCAACAAATTCAGTGGACACAGGATATGGGGGAAAAGGTGGATCAAACTTACAAAGTGTAATCTTAAATTATTAATAAAATGGTCGGACCTCTCAACTTCACCACGTCGCCATCTCTCATAGAACAGATAAAATTTCACTACTTCATGACCAGGATTGCATAGTTCTACTGTGCATTTGAGAGAGTCCCGTATGTCCCTTGGAGAAACATTTGGACCAAGACTGAAAGTCCCAATCGCTTGGATGATTCCAGCAGCACATCTTTCAGTTGCATGAATAATTTGATGGTTATTCTTAGCATTTTCTGAGTACCACTCCAATAATTCCTCCTGTGCATTGCTGACCTGCATGTGGTAGGAGTTACACCATGCAATTCACTAATAGGACTCTGATTTTAGACTAAAATTAGTAAATGCTACGAACCATCACACCATGTACTGCAGGGACAGTGAATAGCTCAGCATCATTTCCAGAGTCACCACAAACAAGAGTATTAGAAGGGACACATCCCTTAGCTTCAAACTTCTTAAGCAAATAAGCAAGTGCCTGTCCCTTTCCAGCACGTCGAGGCAATACATCTAAAGCAATTCCACTGCTGTAAATTATTTTCACATCTAGCTGTCAATCAAATACAATACCAAACTAATAAGATTCTAGGTAATGAAACAAAATTCAAGAGCAACGTTGTTATGACATTGGATTTCTCATATTGCAGTTATGACTATATTTCCATTCTTACCCCATATTTCTCTAGACATTGTGGAAGATCTTTTATCACTTTCATGGCTTTGTCCTTCTCCACATAAAAGCTGACCTTGTGAGGCCGTTGGTCTATTTCTGGCTGAATTTCAGTCCCGCCATTGTCAAAATTAGATAGAAAGGTTAATCTCAATCACAGACAACACTTTCTGACTTTAAGTTGTATGTCGCCCTATGTGATTGTGGAGAAACACATACAGTATGCAGCTCATGAAGCTCAGGAACCTATCCAGTAAACCAGAAAGCAATCTCAAGCTAGAATACATACCTGAGGAGTGAGTTCAGGAAACCTAGCTGTCTCTCCTGTGACTATATCGTGGTTCCATTTCTGATTCAGATAACACTCCCACTCAGCATCCGGTACCATTGCCTCACCATACATGATTTCAGTTCCCACAGACATAATCGTGACATCAGGAGTCAGTAAGGGCCTTTTGATTTTCAACTGCTTGTAACTTGCTGGTGACCTTCCAGTGGAGAAGACTAGCAGAGAATTATCACGGTAAAAAGCTTCCCACAGTGCATTAAACCTAAGAAGAGAGAGGTTCTCTGGATCAAGATGATCAACCTGCAACAAAGTATCTCAATTCTGCAACAAGAAGGAAAATGAAATTGATGTGCAACTAACAGAAAAGCTACCTACCATGGTAGAGTCCAAATCCGATACTATCATGAGGCGTGCAGCACCATCAAGCCGATCCATTACTTTCATGCACGAAATCTACAAGTAGGCAACAGAAGCAACTGCTAGTGGAATTAGTAAGCAAATCTGAAGCCTAAACAGGACAAAAGCTCTCCATAACTGTAAACTAACAAAAACTGATTCATACTTCCTAAAGATTGGAAATTCAAACTAAAAAAGGTTATCCTCGAGGAAGCGAATGCCATGTTCTATATCCATTGGTTAGAAACTATGATCAAATCTTCGTTGTTTCAAACTTCAAGCACACCATGAACGTCTTATGTAGGAAATGCATGGTTTTTCGACGATGCAACCATTCGTGAACAATTGAATTTACTCTCGACAACTACCCAATTTCATCAGCTAAGTCCTCAGATATCCCATGATGAGAAAAACGATACGCTGGTAGTAGAATACTATTCTACGTGCGACTTATAATCTGACGGTGCGCAACCAAACTCAATCGCTCCATTCCCAGATATAAAGTCCAGCCTGGCTTAACCGAAATTTGCAGGAACAGAGCAACTAGTAAGCCACGCGATGGTTAATCAATCGCTGAGCGCATTTCCAACAACGCCACTCCTCAGAGAATCCATCATGTGCGCTCGGCGCATTAAGCTATATTTTGAACAGAATGCACAGCCACTTCGACTAGAATTTCCCTCAAAGGCAACCCCAGCTGGGTTTCATAGGAAAATACATTCGCAGAACAAAGAAAAAGAAAAGACCCTTTCTTTATGGGGATAACTCCCAAGTACACCGTACCTCCCAGTACTAAAATGCAAATAACATGTTCTTGGTTCTTCCTCTGCAACTTCCACGCATAATTATACTCTATAAGAGAAACCAGAAGAACCCAAAAGAGCATCGAAAGTGGGGATCAAGATCCTCCGAAGATCGAAACAACCGACACCGGACGGAACTCTTTGCGAATGTCAACCAAAAACACGGGCTTACTCACGGATACCCACCTGTTTTCTTCCGGAATTTGTGCTTCCGGAGAACGGTCCGGGAATTATCAGGGGACGACGACCCGCGATGCGAGACGAGTCGAACGAAGAGGAGAATGCAAATGGGGGGAGCGACGAAGGAATCGAACGAGGATAAGATCGGAGATGGAAAGCGTTGGGCAACGAGAGAATCCTGAACATGGTTGGTGGAATACACCTGCTTGCTGCTCAGTGATTACTCTTTCGACTTTTGACGCCATTATTACACAATAATTCCAGAGCTTTGGAAAATTACAGATTTGCCTCTCCCTAAATTTTGACCTTTCGTTATGGTCCTTGGCTTTTCGTCTACGTAAAAGTTAAAAGTTTTAAATTAGCTGAAATTGGATTTACCCCTTTTTTGGGCTTTACCTAAGTCACGTTTCCTGAATTTTCTTATCTTATAACTATGCATTTATCAGTTCTTTTAACTTTAGGGATACGTGCAATATAAATCCTAAAACTCATAAAAAAAAGTATAATTAAATCCTAAAACTTATAAAAAGTATAATCAAATCCTAAAACTTGTCAAATTGATTTAATTGAATCCTAAAATTAACATCATCGACTTACTAATGGAAAATGCTAACGTGGCGTTAACATGGCATTTTAAATGATTTTTTATTTTCCACTTGGCTTTTAATATTATTTTTATTCTTGTTTAAATTAGATTTAAAAACTAAGAAGGAAAATTTAAAATTTATTTAAAAAAAAATCTATTCAAAAAAAAAAAAAAAAAGAGGCATTAGTGGAGCTTCCGTCGCCGCCCATTGCCAAAGGGGCTGGCGACGATCGCCGGCCTGGGCGAGAGGGTCAGCCCCAAGGAAGGATGCCCAGATCTGGGCACGTCGGCCCTCACGAGGGGCCGACAACCATCGCCCTCCCCGGGCAAGGCCTCGCCGACCCTCAAAGGGGAGGGCGACCATTGCCCGCCCTAGGTGAGGCCTTGCCGGCCCTCACTTGGGGTCGGCAAGGCTCGCCAAATCGGGCGAGGAGGGCGAGGCCTCACTGGCCCTCGCCTGGGATTGGCAATGCTCGCCCAAATCTGGGCGAAGGGGCAAGGCCTCACCCTAATCTAGCGAGCCTTGCCGACCCCGGGTGAGGGCCAACAATGGTCGCTAGCCCTCCCGTGAGGGCCAACATGCTTAGATCTGGGCGTCCACCCGACCTGGCGAGGGTGGCCGGCCCTCACTTGAGGCCGGCAACAATCGCCGACCCCTCCGACGATGGGCAACAGCTACACCGGTGCCATTTTCTTTTCTTTTTTTTTTAACTTTTTTTTTAAATAAATTTTAGTTTCTCCTTTTTAGTTTTTAAATCTAATTTTTAAAGATTTTGAATAAAAAATAATTTTAAGAAGCCTTGTGGAAAATAGAAATTCATTTAAAATACCACGTCAGTATTTTCCGTTAGTAAGTTTGATGGTGTTAACTTTAGGATTCAATTGAACCAATTTGATAAATTTTAGGACTTAATTGCACTTTTTATAAATTTTAGAACTCAATTGCAACTTCATGACAAGTTTTAAGACTTTTGTTGTACATATCCCTTAACTTTATTAACCACGCAATAAAAATTCCTTTTTCCACCAATGACACACAACACCAATAAATCTTTTTTCTATATTTGCCTAAATCCTAAATAAGAAACGTCATGTCATCAATGTCACTAGTTACAATGTTTGTAACACACCAATTCCAGTAGTCAACATTCCATATTGGTGTATTGCCAACTAAATGTGTCAAAAGGTCGGTTTTGTTGGGGTTCCCTCTTATAGTTGGCTTGACTCGGATACAAAGGGTATATATCTTTGTCACCCGATTCGCATGGAATCCCAACTGAAAAAAAAAAAAAAAAAAAAAAACGGCTCGATCAAGTCAGGTTCTCTTCTTCTTCTTTTTCTTCTTTTTGAATTGTCTATTCATTTTTTTTTTTTTGTCATCTAAACCCAAATTTAGAGGGTTAAAACACCATTCAATAACATCCCCACTGGTTGATTGCAACTCAGATGTAACTTCTGTACCCATTTTTGGGACTTGGATCTCCACCAAACAACGAATGAATGGCGAAAATCGGATGACAAAATGCAAACACATGATGTGAAAATTTGTTGTCTCTGAAGCTCCTGTCCTGTCCTTGTTCAAGAAAGAAGGCAAACTACAACCTGCAACTCCTCCGTATTTGCTTCGCTCTTCAATGATGCATTTCAATTCAAACTTCACAGCTCATCCCTTGTTATGTTGGCCGACCAGCCACGATGAATGGCGAAATGTTATCTTCAATTCTTGCACCTTCAGAAAAGCAGACTGCAGATGCATAAATGTAATTTACACAGACAAGTAACTGGTTTAATAGGTGAAATCTTTGCTTCTAGTCAACATGAATAATCAAGTGGGCAAATGCTAACGGGGGAAAGTAACTAG
The DNA here is from genome assembly GCA_014182715.1 of Eucalyptus cloeziana. Lineage (NCBI taxonomy): Eukaryota > Viridiplantae > Streptophyta > Magnoliopsida > Myrtales > Myrtaceae > Eucalyptus > Eucalyptus cloeziana. The sequence goes on from CM024640.1 coordinate 32,260,002, forward strand.
TTTAACAGGCGAAATGCTTGCTCTTGGCCGTGGACGCTCCTGTAGTTGGGCTTCAAGGCCGTGCGTTAGGACGTTGACAAGACTCTTATGGTTTTAAATTTCGAGACAAGTTCAACAATGTGTTTCGGGTTGGATGGGGTTTATGATCCAAAACTGAACTGCGCCATCGGAAGCTCGTTGTTTCACTTACTACCGGACTGAAGGGAAACTTGACCAGAAGAACCTGAAAGTTTTTGTTCAATTTAGGTTTCGGTTCGGACGGTTCTTTTTGACTGCTTATCATTAAGGGCTTGGAACATTTATATGAGTCAATCCAACTACCACGGAACATCAGGTATTTGTATATATCTCTTCCATAAGATAGAAATCGATTGAATCAGATCAGCAAGCAATATTACGCATCTATGAAAAATTTGAAAAAGAAATATAGTCGCAGCATAATACAAATTCCCAATAACAAAAGCCCCCCACCTCCCCCAAATGAGAAAAGAGAGTGTTGGTGTCTTTCCAATCACTACTCTCATTAATTCAGAAAATGAATGGAATAAGAGCCTTGACATCTCCAGGAAAATCCTCAAATTTGGAGGTGTACCACCTCCGGGTGGCATTACTCCTGCCCAGAAGGTAGAAAAATGTGGCCAGAGACCAGTAACAAGAATAAACTGACTGGGAAATGAATGAAATCCCCACAAAATCTAAGACCTCAAACAAGTAGTGTGGACAAATGACCCAGCCAAACAGTCCACCCTTGGAGATCTTGTACTCTCCCTCACCCTCTTTCCTCAGTTTGGAGAGGAGGATATGGTGGTACGAGTTGCCAGTTATACCGATCAGGAAAAGCACTATTCCCGGATAGAGCAAGTCCACCGGTGGCTTAGGAAGACCCTGGGACAGGTGTTGCGAGTAAATCAGCGACACGGTTGAGAGAAGTAGATGAAAGAGATGACCTCCATGCTCCATGGAGTTCATGCCCATTCGTCCACTGAACTTGTGAATGAACAACACCTGAGAAAAGGTCTAGGTTGAAATGAATTTGCTCGAGAAACGACAGGAGCGAAACAGAAGCTTCAGCCGGTTTAGTTCTTCAGGATTCGCTTTTTTATTTTCATTTGAGAACTGAAAAGAGTAGTCCTAAAGTTACATTTTGCAACATTTCAAGGAGGGTTTTCAAATCGGGATTAAAAGCTGCGAACTGCAGACTGATGAAACAATTTAATGTCTTACAATTTCAAACGATAAAGTGAGATTTGGATTACGAAATAGCTCATCATTGTATGCTTAACGAGTATCCCTCTGAAGCGCCCGTTAACATGACCTTCTTGGGAATACGGAAACCAAAGACATACATATCAAAAAGCAAATGGCTTTGAGGTTTGCTTTAGGAGAAGTAATGGAAAAGAGAGAAGTGCAGCTTTACCTCAAGGATTCTCTTGAAGAAATGGAGGGAGATCGCTGATCAGAGGATCAGGAACCTAAATTCCCCGTCGGGGAAGGTCAAGAGGGAAGCGAGTCCCGTGAGGAATGCCGGCGAGTAGAGGAGCAACATCCTGGTCATGCTCGGCACTTTTTGTTCGTGGTGAGGGCGAACTTGGAGTACTGCAGGTGAACTCCTCTCGCCTCTGACAAGCCCACAATGGCCAGCGAGGCCACGATCATCACCGACGCAGCCATCGTGAACACCGACGGAAGCAGTGGGTATACGAAATTCAGTATGGTCGACATTACCATCCCCTCTAGTGTGTTTTTCTGCAGCTGAGACGATGACTCTTTGATAAGCGGGTGGCGATTTGGGTTGGAATTGCGGCATGTGATGGAACAGGAATTACGAGTGAACTGAAATACTTGAGCTGATTACAAGAACCCAACCACCCTCACCGCGGCCACTACCACAACAACGGCGACCATGACCACGACCACTGCGACAACGACGACGACGACACCGACACCTACGACTCAACCAAAACAGCAGCAACAAGAAGTCAACGACAACAAAACACGCATAAATAGGATACTCTGCAGTAGCAGAAACCCAAGAAAAAGCTGGTTAACTTGGCCACTGTGTCCGAGGCTTCCCTTTTAATGCCCACATCCGCGGTTTCCATATGCAGAAAATGTCACCTTCTCTGTGAACGGATTTTCCTATCCGTGCCATTATTTTGCTTTCAGTCTCAAGCATGTCATAAATACTCGGACGCCCGATTGGCTCGCCAGGACACTTACCGTCATTTTCGATCCGATGTAGCTGTCATGGTCAGCTGTCTTTCAGTTCTCACCCAGGAAACTCTTAAGACACAAAGCTGCACCGACCACCGATGTCACGATACATAATCAGGAATAGCTCGTTGCATTGGAAGAACAAAAATAAGCCAAAGCTCAGCTTGAGGCTCTCTTCAATCGTTGATTTAAATGCATGATTTTACATCATCACTTAGATTAGAACACCGTAAATTTCGATTCTTTTTACATTGCAATCATCTACAAAGGGATACGACAGTCTATCATGAGTCCATGACCAAGAGCGAATCGTCGCTACCACCCCAGACGATTGTAGAAAAATCCATCTTCCTAGATAATTCTTTTGACCAATCTATTAGCCATACAATTCTACACCCTTCTCAAAAATTGCTCCTACCACCTACTTTTATATAATTCAATTCCTTATCTCATGTGGTGATAGACTTAAGTCGTGGGTAAAATGCAAAAGAAATAATCTATAGCGTAGCCTCCTGTACTAAAATGCAAATGAACCGGTTCTTCCTTAGTGATAGAGGTGTTCAATGGGTTGCACAACCCATTTATGGACCCATGTTTACTTAAATGAGTTATTAATGAGTCGGGCCTTATTTCCTAAGACACCCATGATGGGTTTTAAAAATAAAATGACTAAAATATATGGGTCTTAAATAGGTCTACTCTATATCCATTTAAGACCCATTTACCAACCCATTAAAAATACTCACCAGTTAGCAACCTCTATGCAGACATCAAGAAACCGAAATTAGAAAAGGCGCAAGAGCATCGACATGTGATTGAGATTCTTTGAATATTGGAACAATTAAAACCAGAAGGTTTTGCAATACTATTATGAGATTAGAGATGGAAAGCGATAGGCATGAGAGTATTATTGAAGACGGGGCATTGAAGATGGTGCACACCCGCTTGCCGGTCCGTGGACACCACTTAGTTGTTAAGTATTAAATGAAAGTAGATTTAAATCCGGTTTCTTTTACCAAAATAACATCTCTTAAATTTTCTTAGCTTCATGAGCCATGCATCCTCTCTATTCTTTTAACTTTATTAACCATGTAATAGAGGCGCCTTTTTGTCAAGTAAATTGAACAGCTTCATTTCCAGGTGATATTTGACTGTTATGCAGATAGAAAAACTTACAACTACAACGAAAGGCAAAATTTAGAGGGGTAATCCCTAACTTGACAACATTCAGAACTATTGTATTATGGTGGCCAAGTTGAGGCGGTCATTTAAAACTATTCAAAATTCAGGGGTTATTGTGCAACCATGGTTAAATCTATGGCGGAGGAAGAGTATCAAAAAATTCATAAACCTATGGTATTGGTACAAATTCAGTCATAAACCTTTCCATTAAATCAATTTAGTTCTAAATCTTTTTATATTAGTACAAATTCAGTCATCCAGCCAAATTTGGCCAATCGGCACAAACATGGACGCCGGATGAACGCTAACAATTTTTAAATAATTTTTTATTTTTTCAAAAAAAATATTAATTTTTTTCCTTTTCATTTTCATTTTCTTCTTCTTCCTCTTGGCCTTCTTCTTCAATAGTGGCCAGCAAGCCTCCAGTGAGGGTCACAGCCCTTGCCTTCCATTGGCAAGGGCTTCGCGGCCCTCACTCGGCCTCACCTAGGGCCACGGGCAAGGCGGCTTCACCTAGATCTGGGCAAGGCCAGCCTCGCCCGCAACCCTCGCCTAGTGGTTAGCGAGGGTTTGGCAGCCCTCTCCCAATGGCCGACAAGCCTCGCCAAAGGCTCGCCAACCACTACAAGGAATCCAAGGCTCGCTAGCCACTACAAGAAATCCAAGGAGGAAGAAGAGGAAAAAAAAAAAGAAAAAATAATAAAAATTGCCACATCATCGTTGGCCGGACGACTAGCATCCATGTCAGCGTTAGCTATTTATATAAATGGTCGGATGGATTGAATTAGTACCAATGTGAAAAGGTTTGTGACTAAATTGATCCAATTTAAAAATTTAAAACTAATTTGGTATTAATGCCATAGGTCTAGAACTTTTTTTGTACTTTTCCCTCTATGACGGTTTTAAGTAATTATCCTTCATTTTCTTCATGGGAAATTAAACTATGGATATCGAAGAGATAATAACTACTTTTGAGGCCAGGAGATGTTTTATACGATTTTATATACATGTATCACAAAAATAAATTTCCCGTCACTTTGTCCTACTTGCGTTCTACTTGCATATAGGACGCAAATAAAAAAATAAGAGGACAAAGAAGATCAATCGAAAGCCTGTTTTTCTTTGTAATTTGTTTTTTTCATACCAATGATGGACCACACTAGCAAACTTTTTTTTCTGTAATTGAGTGGATCATTAATAAGACACATGATGTCATATCAATGTCCGAGCAACTTGGAAAATTTCACGTGTCAATTTTATTCAGAATGAAACATTACATGACTCTTTCTATTAACGAAATCCATGGAACCAGCGTCCTCCAATCACCACTCTCATCAATTCAGAAAATGAATGGAATAAGAGCCTTGACATCGCCAGGAAAATCCTCAAACTTGGAAGCGTACCACCTCCTGGAGGCATAACTCCTACCCAGAAGGTAGAAAAATGTGGCCAGAGTCCAGGAACAAGAAAATACTGACTGGGAAATGAATGAAATCCCCACAAAATCTATGACCTCAAACAAGTAATGTGGACAGATGACCCAGCCAAACAGTCCACCCTTGGGAATCTTGTACTCTCCCTCACCCTCTTTCCTCAGTTTGGAGAGGAGGATATGGTGGTACAAGTTGCCAGTTATCCCGATCAGGAAAAGCGCTATTCCCGGATAGAGCAGGTCCACCGGTGGCTCTGGAAGACCCTGGGATAGGTGTTGCGAGTAGATCAGCGACACGGTTGAGAGGAAGTAGATGAGAGAGATGACCACCATGGAGTTCATGCCCATTCGTCCACTGAACTTGTGAATGAACAACACCTGAGAAAAGGTCTAGGTTGAAATGAATTTGCTCGAGAAACTACAGGAGCGAAACAGAAGCTTAGGCCGGTTTAGTTCTTCAGGATTCGCCTTTTAATTTTCATTTGAGAACCGAAAAGAGTGGTCCTAAAGTTACATATCGCAACATTTCAAGAAGGGTTTCCAAATCGGAATTAAAGCTTTAAACTGCAGACTGATGAAACAATTTTACGTCTTACAATTTCGAACGACGTATCTCATTTTCTTGTACCAAATATACTTTTAAGAAGGAAGGGTTTCGCAACGTTGAAGAATGTCTCGGGACACTGGTATGCTCAACGAGTATTTCTCTGAAGTGCCCGTTGAGGGAATACGAAAACCGAAGGCATACATATCAAAAGGCAAACGGCCATGAGGGTTGCTTTGGAAGAAGTAATCTAAAAGAGAGAAGTACAGCTTTACCTCGAGGATTCTCTTGAAGAAATGGAGGGAGATCGCTGATCGTAGGACCAGGAACCTGAGGTCCCCGTCGGGGAAGATCAAGAAGGAAGCGAGCCCCGCGAGGAAAGCCGGCGAGTAGAAGAGCAACATCCCGGTCCTGCTCGGGACTTTCCTGTTGCGAGCGAGGGCGAACTTGGAGTACTGCAGGTGAACTCCTCTCGCCTCCGACAAGCCCACAATGGCCAGCGAGGCCACGACCATCACCGACGCAGCCGTCGTGAACACCGACGGAGGCAGTGGGTAAACGAAATTCAGTATGGTCGATATTGCCATCCCCTCTCTAGTGTGTGTTAAAGAGACAAAACACAGATTACAAAACACAGAACAAAGAAGCTGATAAAAGCAGAGGAACTGAGCAAAGTGAAGATGATGAGTTGCAACTACAGCTGAACAAGGCAGCTGAATAAACTAAAGCAGAGCAAGATCGAAGTGAAGCTGAAAGATGAGCTGGCAATCCATGTGAAGAATCCGACTATACAAAAGAATAAAACCAGGAACAGAAGTTGATCAAGCTACTGAAGGAGCTGCACGTGTGCCTAGATTAATCATTCTGTTACGAAAGTTGTTAAATCTGTTTTGAAAGAAAGTCCAAGTAGTTAAGCTTTAGTATAAAAGGGATTGAAGAAAACTAATGAACGTGTGCGAAACATCTCTCTGAAAACTCGAATCTCTCTGTTCCTCTCAAGTTTTTCTGTATCTTTTGTTCTTCTTCGTATAGCAAAGCTTTGTAAGGTTGAACAAGAAGAAAGATGAAGAGAAATGCTCAACTGGGGTATTGCAATTGATTGTTCAGCAACTACACAATCAGATTTTTCTCACGTACAGGTTATCTTCTAGATTCTCTTTCTTCTCAGTGTGTTCTTCTGCAGCTGCGATGATGACTCTTTAATAAGCGGGTGGTGTCAATGATTTGGGTTGGAATTGCGGCATGAGATGGAACGGGAATTAACAAGTGAACTGAAATACGTAAGTTGATTACGAGAACTCACAGTTCTTCTCGTGGCTACAGCGCTGAGGCCAACTCAGCCTAAAAAACATCCATTGATATCTGCCACACGTACACGGCGCCACAAGTCAATTTCTTCTTCCCTCACCCTCTCTTCCTCCTCATGTCTTGCTCTCTCTCTCTCTTTCCTCCGCCTGCTGACCCCTTTTCTCTTCTTCTTCTTTTTTTTTTTATATATACACTATAAGTCCTAAAACTTATAAAAAATGCAACCAACTCCTAAAATTTATCAAATTAATATACTTGAATTCTTTTAATAGCATCATCAATTTGTCTAAAAGAAAATGCTGATGACATTTTTAAATTAATTTATTTTCATAAGTGACATTTTTAATCATTTTTTGCTATAAATCTTATTTAAATAAAAGGAAAAAAAAAACTTAAAAAATGAAATAATTTTTAAAAATTGGAAACAGAAAAAAGTTGCAAAGATTGTGATTGCACTGGCCACCATGGGCAAGGGCGGCAAGCCCTTGTCGCTGCTACCCTTGTTGCCAGAAAGGGCCCATAGGAGTCGACCAAAGCCTTAGCTAGGGCTGGCGACCCTCACCTAGGGGCCCTCGCCTACTGTCGGCAAGGGCTACCTGCCCCCCAGGCCCTGATGACCTCCACCAGCCCTTTCTAGTGATGGAGGTGGCGGGGACAAGGGCCTATCGTCCTTGTCCATAGTTTCATTTTTAAAATATTTTTTTGAAAAAAAAAATTATTGAATTAATATTTTGGTAAAATAAATTAGAATTTAAGCCACGTTATGATGATGTAAGAGAGAAAAAAATATTTAAAAAAACCACGTCAGCATTTTTCATTAGTTTAAATGGACGGTGTTAACTTTAGAATTTGATTGAATCAATTTAATAAGTTTTAGAATTTAATTGTACTTCTTATGAAACTTAAGACTTAATTGCTCTTTTATAACAAATTTTAGGATTTCTTATGAACATATCTTTTTTTTTTATTCCTTCTTCCTTTCACTCCGACGGGGACCCTTCTCTCCTTTTTCTTTTTTTGTCTTCTTCTCTATCTCCTCTCCTCCTTTTCCCCACGTTTTCCCCTCCCCTTTCCGGCCAAACTCTACCCTCCACCCATTTCTCTCCCCTTTCCCCCTCACGTCACCTCCTGCGCCCCCACCCCCCCCACTTTCTTCTTCTTCTTCTTCTTCTTCTTCTTCTTCTACTGGTTGCCGCTTCACCCACAACCCCACCGCTGCCCACGCCCAACCCACCACCACGCCACCTCCGTCCGCCGCGCCGTTCGCCATCCTCACCGCCGAACTGCCATCTCCACTGCCGAGCTTCAAGAGCGCCCGACACCACCGCTTGCTCGTCGCCGCAAGCTGCCGCTCGCGTCCCTCACACCATCCGCCATGCCGTCACCGTCGTTCTCATCCCAAGCCACCGTGGGCCACCGCCTAAACCAAGCCTCCTTCTTCCCTTTGGCCGTGAGCTTCAATAGTTAAGTAATTACGATTAGATTAATTAACTGTGGTTAGATTAATTAATTGAGCTTATTTAATTAATTTTAATTATTTTAATTAACATTGATTAATTTTAATTAATTAAAGTTAGGCTAATTAATTGACTTTGGTTTAATTAACTGTTTTTTTTTTTTTTTTTTTTGTCAATCCTACTCTATTCTTATTCGACACTCACTCGTACTTTCGCTTACCTCTTTGCAGGCATTTTGGGAATCGAAACCACTCTCAAACTTACGCGTCCCCACCCCATCCCGAGAAGGTGGGGATTTAAACCCCACCTCCCCCTTCCATGTTGGAAGGGTGGCCACTAGGGCGAATCCTAGTAGTTAATTAACTGTAATTAGTCTAATTAATCGTGATTAGTGTAATTAATGACGGATTAGCTATTAAGTAGAATTTTATGCTCATTCTATTGGATGAATTTATACTTAATTTTGATCATTTGAGCATGTAATGCCATGATGTTTGATTACCATATCATGTAAATGATTTTTTCAAAGATGGTTTATTGGTAAGAAAATAGCAAACTTTAAGGTGTTGTGTTTGGACGCCGTATTTTATCTGATAAAAGCGGCAATGATGTTTTAAACTGAAAATGTGCAAAGCTAGATGAGTTAATTTTAAATAGGTAACCACATGCAATTATTGTACCGGAATTTTAAAGGTAAAGATTTTCTGAGATTTGTTGTTTAAGCACGAACTTTTTTACACTAGGCTAATTGACGGAAGATAAAAATTGGCTTGAGGGTTGGCGTGCTTGTGTGGTCATTTAATTGAACCTGTCATCCAACGGGAGTTTGGGGACGATGCCCAATGTTTATCGGATGCCCGACGGGAGTTCGAATGCCAAGTTGCAGTTGAGGCCGGACCAATGCTCTTTTATGGAATGCTATATGGGTAGGGGTTCTAGACGATGCCACGCCCGATGGGGTGGGATGATGCCCAATCATGTTGGAAGACCGCCAACTCGTGTGTTGGCCGTGGCTCGAGAGGTCGTAATAATCAGAACGCATGTGAATGATTGTAATGCATTACGCTTGATTATGGGGTAAAACTGTTAGCATGGTATGAGACGTGCTAAAACGGGTTTTATCTTATAATCGGGACCCATGTGGATGCTTGGTGTATGAGAGTTATGTGTTCTAATTATTGATTATGTTTATTGTATTGATAATGGCATATGTGACATATTAATATGCAGGAGTGTACCAAGGCGAGATAAAATTGTATGCCGTTGCATGATTAGGCTACCTCCGTACGAATTTACGTCATAATCGAGATTTAGGAAGTTGATTCGCTGAGATTTTATCTCACCCGGCTGTTGTTAACCATTTTCAAGGCCGTAGCGTGGAGATCTGCTAAGTGCGGATGTGATGGGCGCGAGATGCAACACTTTTTGGCTGGCCTTGCCATTAGTGAAGCTAAAGTTAACCATGACCTTTTTGACCCATTTTTGCGCATAGGTCGTATAGGAGTCATCTTTTGTTGTAGGTCTATAAATGTTAAACTTCTTTGGTTAACAAGTGGATAAATAAAAGTGCAGTTTTTTGAAATCGTTTGTTATGTTTTACTATCCCTGTTTTGTTGATTAACTGGGTATTTATTAAGGTCGCTTCCGTATACGTTTAATCGAAAGCTAAAAAGAATGGGTCAACAACGCGTCATGGGATGTCGCAATTGAATTGACCATCGAGGGATGTTCGCCTACTGCGGTTCGAGGTGTGATAGGGATGACCATAGACATAAACACCACCTCCTCATTGCCCGTCTCAGTCCACCGCCTCGTCGTCATCTCAATCCTCCATTATAGAGCTCGAGCTCGGCCAGCAAACTTGAGCCTCATATTTTAGATCTAAGGTCTAGATCACAGATGAGAGCTCAGGTCAACCTCAAATCTGGGTTGGTTTAAGGTCAACGGTGAGGTGGAGACAATGGCGTGGTTCATCGACGCGTGTAGGACCTCGACCTCCTGGTTGACGCAGGTGTGAATGTAGAGGATGTGAGAGGAGTTGAACAGGGGGCGGCGGCATTGAAGGTCAGAGAAGAAGCGCGCAAAGATGGAGGCAAGCAATGGCGATGTGTTTGAGGTCAGGCTCAAGGTCAAGGTCGGAGAAGGGAAAAGGGGTTAGGCGATGGAGAGAGAAAAAGAGAAAGACGTGAAGAGAGGGAAGAGAGGGTGGTGGAGGGAGAAGTAGAGACAGAAATTGACTTGTGGGGCCGTGTACGACAGTGTCCTAAAATAAATGGATTTATTTTTTGGTAAGTTGGCTTCATAGCTGTAGCCAATATTTTCTTCCCCCACCACCACGACAACGATAATCACGATCACGGCAACAATGGCAACCACAACGACCACTCAACGAAAAAAGCAGCAGCAAGAAGTCAACAACAACAGAAGACGCATGAATAGGATAGTCTGCAGCAGAAAAAACCCAAGAAAAAGCTGGTTAACTTGGCCACTGTGTCCGAGGCTTCCCTTTTTATGCCCACATCTGCAGTTTCCATACGTAGAAAATGTCACCTTCTCTGTAAACGGATTTTCCTATCCGTGTCATTATTTTGCTTTCATTCTTAAGCATGTCATAAATCCTCGGACGCCCGATCGGCTTGCCAGGACACTTACCGTCGTTTTCGATCCGATGTAGCTGTCATGGTCAGCTGTCTTTCAATTCTCATCCACAAAACTCAAGACACAAAGCTGCACCAACTACCACCATAATACCATCGATTCATGAAGTACTCGAATAGCACCACCGATATCACGGTCCATAATCATGAGTAGCTTGTTGCATTGGAAGAACAAAAATAAGCCAAAGCTCAGCTGGATGCTCTCTTCAATCGTTGATTTAAATGCATGACTTTAAGTCGTAACTTGGATTAAAACATCTAAATTCCGATTGTTTTTACATCGTAACGATTTATAAAGAGATACGACGGTCTGTCATAATTAAAAACAAAATGTCACTACCGTTCTAGATAATCATAGAAAAATCCATCTTGCTATATAATTCTTATGACCAATCCATTGGCCATACAGTTCTACACCCTTCTACTAAAATGCTCCTACCACCTACTTTTTATATAATTCAATTCCTTATCTCATGTGGCGATAGACTTAAGTCATGTGTAAATTGCAAATGAACCAATCTATAGCGTAGCTTCCCATACTAAAATGCAAATGAACCATTCTCGGCTCTTCCTTAGCGACCTCCGTGCAGAACATCAAAAAACCGAGATCAGAAAAAGCGAAAGAGCATCGACATGTAATTGAGATTCTTCGAATATTAGAACGATTAAAACCAGACGGTTTTATGATACTATTATGAGATTAGAGATGGAAAGCGATGGGCATGAGAGTATTATTGAAGACGGGGCATTGAAGATGGTGCACACCCGCTCGCCGGTCGGTGGACACCACGTAGACTAGACAAAATGAGATCCACACTGGACATCATTCACATGTTTTTACCCAGCTTGATTGAACTTAAAAGGGAATATGTTTTGGGGCTAAATGCTCAAAAATGTCCCTAAATTATTAGTATGGTTGTACAATTGTTCCCGAACTTTGAAAAGTTACATACTATATCTCCCTCAATTTTGGTGCCATTGCATTTCTGTCCTATAACTTTGACAAACTACTGATTTCCCCCTCTAAGCTTTGACTTGTATTGTAGTCTCTAATTTTTCGTCAGCTTAGCTGTTAAGTATTACACGAAAGTAGATTTGCTACGGCAGACTCTATGCTCCTTCTTCTATTACTGACCGGGTAGTGGAAGCCCTTCTTTGTTCTTCTTATTTTAGGCTTTCTTACTTAGAAAATGAACATTCTTTAATCCATTATCTGCCTTGTCTTATAGTAGTAAAATCTCACCCCTTCAATTTTTTTTACTAAAATAACATCTCTTAAATATTCTTAATTTCATGAGCCATGCATCCTCTCCGTTCTTTTAACTTTATTAACCATGTAATGGAGGCGCTTTTTTGTCAAGAGAATTGAGTAGCTCCATTTTCAGGAGATATTTGACGGCTATGCAGATAGAAAAACTAACGACTACAATGAAAGACAAAATTAGAGGGGTAATCCATAACTTTACAACGTTTTGGACTATTGTATTATGGTGGCCCAGTTGAGAACGGTACTTTAAAAGTTTTAAAAATCCAGGGGCTATTGTGCAACGATGCCCAAATCTGTGGGGGTTTTAAGTAATTATCCTTTATTTTCTTAATGGTAATTAAACTATGGATATCGACGAGTTAGTTACTGTTTTGAATCTACGAGACTTTTTATACGATTCCATATACACATATCATAAAAATAAACTTCCTCACACTGTTCTAATTGCGTTCTACTTGCATACACGATGCAAACCAAAAAATAAAAGGTCAAAAAAGATTAATCGAAAGCCTGTTTTACTTTGTAATTTGGTTGCTTCAAGCAATGATGGACCACATCAGTAAACATTTTCAGTAATTGAGTAGATTCTTAATAAGGTGCAAGATGTCATATCAATATCCCAAGCAACTCCAAAATTCATTATGTGTCAATCTTATTCAGAATGAAACATCAGGTATAAGCTTCGTAATGCGTATGACTCTTGCTGCAAACGGAAATCCACTGGATCAGTTTCCTTCCAATCGCCATTCTCACCAGTTTAGAAAATGTATGGAATAAGAGCCTTGACATCTTCAGGAAAATCCTCAAACTTGGTAGTGTACCACCTCCTGGTGGCATGACTCCTGCCCAGGAAGTAGAGAAGTATGCCCAGAGTCCAGGAGCAAGAATAAACCGTCTGGGCAATGAACGAAATCCCCACAAATTCTATGGCTTCAAAGAAGTAGTGCGGGCAAATGACCCGGCCAAACAGACCACCCGTGGGGATCCTGTACTCTCTGTCGCCCTCTCGCCTAAGCCTGGAGAGGAGTATATGGTGGTACAAGTTGCCAGCCATCCCGACCAGGAACAGCGCTATTCCCGGATAAACCAGGTCGACCGGTGGGTTGGGAAGACCCTGGGACAGGTGCTGCGAGTAGATCAATGTCGCGGTTGAGAGGAAGTAGCTGAAAGAGATGAGCACCATGGAGTCCACACCCATTCCTCCACTAAACTTGTGAACAAACAAGACCTGAGGAAAAGTTTTATAGTTGAAATGAATTTGCTCGAGAAGTTATACAAGTTGCCGGATTCCCCGCGTCCTTTTCATTTGAGAACTGAAAAGAGTTTGTCCTAGAAATGCATTTTGCAACACTATGAAAAGGGTTTTCAAGTCTGAATTACACATGTCTCATAACTCTCTAGCGCTAACATATTTTAAAGAAGGAAGGATTTCGTATCCTTGAAGAGTGCCTCAAGGCAGTTGTATGCTCAACGAATAAATCCCTCCAGAGTGCAAAAACCAAAGACATAATCATGTCTGTCCAAAACCAAAACGACCTCGAAGGTTGCTTTGGAGAAGCAATAGAAAAGAGAGAGAGAAAGTTGCAGCTTTACCTCGAGGATTCTCTTGAAGAAATGGAGGGAGATGGCCGATCGGAGGACCAGGAACCTGAGGTCCCCGCCGGGGAAGATCGCGAAGGAAGCGAGGCCTGCGAGGAAAGCTGGCGAGTAGAGGACCAACATCCCGGTCCTGCTCGGGACTTTCTTGTCGGTAGCGAGGGTGAACTTGGAGTACTGCAGGTGAACTCCTCTCACCTCCGACAAGCCCGCATTCGCCATCGAGGCCGCGGTCACCACCGACATGGCCGTCGTGAACAGCGACGGAGGCGGCGGGTATATGAAATTCAGTATCGTCGATATAACCATCCCTTCTCTAGCGTGTTTCTCCGCGGCGGCCGAGATGACTCTTTGATAGCCGGGTGGTGAGTCTGCTTTCAATTGGAATTGGGTGTGTGGTGATCCAGAAGTGCACGTAGGCTGAAATTTATTGGTGGATAATAAATAGGAAAAATGCCTAGAAAAAATCCTAAACTTTATCTTATATGACAAATTTATCTTAAACTTTTTTTTACGACCCAAAAAACCCCAAATGTGACATATTTTTGTGACACGGAAAATCCCAAACTTATACTTGCAGGACACATTTACTTCAAACTATAGGCTATTTCGTTTTTTAATTTTTCTTTTTCTTTTTCTCTCTTCTTTTTTCTTCTCTTCCCTCCGCTAGCCATGGTGGGGCAAGGACAACCCTCCCCCGACACCGATGAGGGCCACCCTCACCTGAGCCAGCTTCCCTCCAACAGCAGCAAAGGAAAGAGAGAAGAAGCGGGAAAAAAAAATTAAAAGACGAAAATGCCCTTCAGCTATAGAGTTGGGGTAAATATATTGCAGTTGATAAAGATTGAAATTTTTTGTATCACAAAAAAATTCGAGATAAATTTGTCATATTTAATAAAATTTAAAATTTTTGGTGACCTTTTTCCTAATAAATAAGAACTCAACTACCCCGACGACAGCATCAACAAAACGTTCATGAACAGGATAAGTCGGTAGTAGTAGGTGTAATTACTATATGTGCAATTCTTTTGCCTGCGTTCGGACGCGAAATTTCAACTCGCGTTCACCTGCAATGTCGTGTGAAAAATCTGTTCTTGTAACTGGGTGGAGGCAGAGCACGTAATGGTTTGACCGTAAGGCCTAAAGGGCTCTCGAGGATGCTCGGCGACATTGATACGTCTCTCAACTATCACCCGGAAACTCGAAAATGTAAACTCGAAAAATGGTACCACCCCGACGCACCGCAACACCATTCCATAGGCCTAGTCATCCTTCTCACTGCACCAACCTACTTTGCCGGTGATCATGGTTACGTAAAACGACAAATTAGAACAGCTGACGACGAGAACATTCCCGGTCAATCAACAGTCGACTTGAGGCCCACCTGCCACCTTCCTGAACCTAAATCTGCATAAATATGCTTCATGGTCTACGGTACTAATGATTTCACTCCGGTGGAACCGCATCTAGCAACCAAGGGGATCAAATTTGAACTTGGACGACACATAGATTTGCTATCCTCAATAAAATAGTCGACCCATGGTCACCTTTGATCGTCTTCGATTCAGATGACCAAGGTCCGAATAGATCTACCTGCGCCATTGTATCAAATTCATATGCACAAAAGATCTAAAAGCAGCAGACTAAAAATTCAAGGCTACTAAACATGCTGGAGCATTGCTACCTGAGTATGGCATGACGACATTAAGAATCCTTAAGCAGTGTGAATGACCAAACCACCTCTTTTACAACAAGCTAACTGTCGAGAGGATCGGTGGTGGGGCAAATTCTGCAGGCCGACTGTAAAGCTTTTTCTTGGAAGACAAGAACCAGCATCCTACATTAACAATTTTACAAAACCCCCCATACACTAATACATTCGGGGTATAGACACAAACAAAGAATCAAATTGAAAATTTAAGAACACACACCTATACCCTCTATACAACACCCACCCCAAAATTGGTATTCATTGATTACAATGGAGTAAACCAACCCCACCAACCTCCTCTCAGAGAGGGATGCCTAAAGTATCGAGATTATCACAATCCATCAATCACGTCCTTTTAGCACCATGCCATAATACACCACTAGCTCTTCCAACGGCAGAGTCTAAGCTTGAACGTGTGGAGCTCCTTCCTGACAGCGTGAGATGTCACTGCCCTCAACACATCCAATGAACTAGTGGAGGCTTGGCTTCTAGTTGTAGATTCTCACAGGCTTCTCAAACGTGTGACGATTCTGCAAAATTGAACATTCTCATAAGCTTCTTTTCTGTTCATTTTTTTATCAGATGAGTTTTCTTTAATTGCCAGAGGGAAAAGGAGATTTTCAATCCGCTGCTACTGCATATAGAGGTCACACGAATCAAGTTTTTGTTTATCTAGCCCAAATAATTCTATCATGTAGAAGTAATCGACAATGCCATAAGACTCTCCATTGCAAATTTTAAAATCTTAGGAAATTGTTGAAGTAGGGTTAGAGTAGCAGGTCAATGGAGAATCAGCGTGGCTATCAAAGGTAGAAAGGGCAGATCCTACACGATAAGACGAGCAAACTAAAGCAGTATGATAACAGAAAAGGGCGATGAGGCAGACCAATTCAAGTATAGTGCAAGAACTTAGGATGACAAGGATAAGTGTGGAGCCAATCTGACAGCCAGTGTTGAAGCTTTGAGCAAAATTAGGGGAACCCACTTTAGGCGGATTGGAAACAAATAGAATGTGACTGAGGCCAGGCGAGTGGTAGTTGTAAGGTTGCTTGCACTTGGTGTTAGACGGAATATGAACTCATTCTATGCACACCTAAACCACACAACTCAAGTCTGTTCCCAAAAAATAAAAAATCTGCTCCCTGAACCATCAATGCAACCTCACTGGGTTGTATCTATAGCATGTTCCCTTTCAGTAAAAGCCACCAAGGTTCATCGGTATCACTCCCAGCTATCAAATAACACAGCACATGAAAGAGGAAAAGGAAGAGGAAGGGGGGGGGGAGAGGAACCAGATCAATGCCATTACCCACCTTCTTTTAAGTCCCCAAGAAAAAACAGCAATTTTTCGATGTTCATTGCACTGGTCAGAATTGGATCATGCACAATAGACTATTTCGGAAAAAGCATCTAGTACCTAAGCAAGGGAGAATAGATCCTCGAAGATACATCCTTTGCTTATCATTTGATCACCCATATCCTAATACCTTTACCAAAGAAAACAGAGAGAGAGAGCTCGTGAAAAACTACCTGATTGACCGCATATGACCTTTTTGGAGCATTATCAGTATGCTCCAGTCCAAGATACTGCTCCCAAGCCCCATAGACATCCCTCCTCTAGGAAATCACAGAGCAGTGGTCATTAAATGACTCCAAAAGTTGCATTTAATTAAAGAAAGCATACAGACAAATGGTCGGATTTCCTTTTCTGTGTGTGTGTGTGTGTGTGTGTGTGTGTGTGTGTGTGTGTGTGTGTGTGAGAGAGAGAGAGAGAGAGAGAGAACCTGAAAACGAGTAGAAAGAACATCAGTGTCTTCAAGATACTCCGGACGACCCAGTGACAGAAATGCAAACCTCCACTGACACATTATAGAAGAAAAAGAGTGAATCATGTGATGGCCAGTGATAGAGATGAATCATGAAAAAAAGAGTAGAAAGGCATGACATGCATTATTTACTATCCATCAAGAGCGCTGACCCTGACAGTAAATCTCAGCTCATCAGTTGAGCACATTGTGAGCCAGTTTACCTTAACCTCAACACACCATACCTTTGCAAATTCTTCATCTGGAACCTGCAGTTTTTTCTGTATACGAACTTTAATATCCAACAGGGTCTCGCCTTCATGGATAACCAGAAAAAAGGGTTCCCCAAAATTCTGAACCTATTAAAAAATAAAAAATGATTCAATACAATCATTACAAGGCACAATGCAGAAGAACCGCATGAGATCAAAAATCTGAGTAGTGTCCAAAGGAAGAATATGCCTGTCCACTCATCACCTGGTTTTGAGTAGCATCCTTCATAAAATGATAAACGTGAATAAGACGATCATGAGGACCAAGGTTCTTGTCCTCTTCGGGAATCTGCAGAGATGAAGTGTGATGTTAACATGCTACAGGAACCAAATAACCACCCAGGTAAACTGGCGACTGATCTCATAAGCAAGGGCGACCATCAACAGAATCAACAATGTGCAAAATAACACAATATCTCTTGTCACCAAATAAAAAAACTCAATCTAATATGCTTTTCTAACTAGCTTCCAAAGTTCCACTGATTAAAACAAAATTTAGATTAAGCAGAAAGTTAAAAACCAGATGGACATACAACAAATCCTTTGCATGAGGAGACAAGCAGTTTAATAGCAGAAGGGATATGCTTATGAACATAATTTGCAAGTTACCTCCTCTGCACGCAAAGTCCAGTATTGGTCATTTATATTCTCAATCTTTTCATTAAGTGGGAAAATCTGCAAGCAACATAATTGCAATTCTCAATGAGGAAAAGAAAATTAAATAGCACACAGATTAAATCAACTCCAACAGCAAACATTTTGACAAGAGTCCCATTAATGACCTTATAGATCTTGTGATAAAAAACTTCAAGCAACCTCAGTTCGGCACTCGGATGGGATAAATCCACCTGCATGAATGAGAAATTAGTAAAATGAGCCAAAATCCTCCTGAACATGTGCAAGAAAGAATTATGGACCTTGCAGACATGAATTAGATAAGTAATGTAGACTGGAAATACTCTTCATGCTTGCAAATATAAACATGATGGGAACTTGAAGTTTGAACTGATCAATCACGACATTTATGACTTTAAAAGCAGAAATATTTAGAAAAGGAATTCTTGGATTACCTTTGTCTTAAGGTCATTTATAACATCGCCAACAGTGCATTGTTTTGGCAACCTTATGGAATGAATAACAACCTGAAAATACAGGGTCCTATTAGGGGGATCACTTTTAATAGAGGACCAAGCAAGGGAAACAGACATACAAAGTAAACATAGAAATGTAAATCTTGAAGACTGCACTTACTTCATCTTTAGTTGCATGATGAAAAGCCACCTTCAGAGTTTTCAAACCTTGCAGTTCAGGCAGGGGGATATCCAAGACTTCATAATAAAGGATATCTGAAGTCTAGCAACATAAAAGACAAGCAAAGTCCCTTTCAGCTCCCACAACACAAAGGTCTACAGAATAACAAATAAGTCTGAAAGAACTCCCAAAAGCTATGCCAGTCTTAAGGAAACCTGATTATAGTGAACAAGCATGTCACACAAGTGCTCCGCTCCTCGATACTTGATTGGTTGAGGTTTAGGTTGTTGGGAGTAGCAATTATGAGGCGTTAGCCTAATTTTGGATGGATCATTTAAACCAAGATGGTGGGCCACTCTTTCCACGACATCATCATAGTTATGAAGCTTTGACCTACAAAATTAAAAAAATATATATATGTATATATATATAAGTGGAAAAAATTCTGAAAACACTATCCCAGCCCTTGAACCCACTTTTATGGCCCCGTCCATGCAGACAAGACGTACTTGGCTCAAAAGAAAGAGAGAGTGGGGTTTACCCAAAACAAGGTGTTTGTACAGCTTTCCACTAACTTTTAGAATAGGAAACAGATTTTTAAATGGGGCACCTCAAATCTTTTGAAACGTGACGAAATTAACATTTAAAGCAACATCAGTTTCTTTTGTAATAATATAAGTAGAAATTCATGTAGAAACTCATGAAAAGGCCAAATGCGCTTTCTGGCTCATGATAAGGATGAACCAAACACTCCACAATATTTTCTTCGTAAAAACTGCATTCCGGTAATGCGATGCGAAAGTAGAATATTAGAAAAGTTAGAAGTCTCTGATAAGCTAACATAAATCTCAATACTGTTTGACAAGAAGCTTTATAAGTGTTCTAAAGTTTGTTCATTGTGAAGCTTTTTCATTTGAGAAATGATTATAGAGCTGATGCATGAAAAAAATTGTGCGAAAGTGGGGGAGACAGACCAATCAAAGTAACACCCATTGTCCACAAAAATAACTGCACATGCATATATAGAATCGAGATAATTTTGTGTTCAGTTTTAGTTTCACTTGTCTGAATACATTCAATTCTAACTAAGTTGTTATGACAAACGACACAAAAATAACATTAGTTTTTTATTGTCTTCAACTCATTTATTCATCACAAGAATTTATTGAGTACCAAAACTACCCTTAGTTTTAATCATATATTAGTGTTTGGCACTTCATATAAAATCTCCTTCTATAATGTAAGTATATTATCAAAATGAAATTTTATCAGTTCCCATTTGCGTCCTAATAAATTAAGTGTACCAATCATTTAGCATTTGACTCCATTTTGTAAAATTTTACATCTTTTGCCTTCTCAAAATAAACCCATGATTTTCAGAAGAAGGTTATGTACGTTTGTATCAGTCATCATGCCATTCAAGCTGCCTACCCCTTCCTTGGGCAACTATCATAGATCAAATATATTCAATTCACGAACTTACAATTCAAGCGAGAACTCATCCTCTTTGGGTTTCTCCAATGATCGGAAACGAACAACCTGGGATTGGACGAATGAATGTCACAACACATTAGTAGCTAGCACCACCCGGTAATGCACTTCCTTGTGTCAAACTTATCAAATGTATGTAAAACAGACTACAAAATTAAGCCAAGAAATCACAACCATTGGAGTAGATTTGACATCGACTCTATGCTATTGAAAATTCCTTAAAATAGTCAAATTCAAAGGCTTCACACTGTTACTCTGAACCACAACTCAATAGTAAAATCAATCATTACCAAATCACGAATTAATGCCCTCTGGCAACAAGAGAAACAAGAAACATAAACTGGGCCAGTTACCATAGTTCAATGAGTCCTTGAAAACAAAATTAGCCGGCATGACCAGGTGACCATTGATGGAAGTTCTCTTTAGATGATTAAAAAAGCGGAAGTAAAAAAGAAGAATGAGTAGAATCTTTATCCACCTGACGATTGTGCACATATTCCATGAATGCTGGAACATCAGGATAGCGATATTGATCAGCACTGCTAGCTTTAGACTTCTGATAACAAACTATATCTCCATCTTCAAGCTATAGAGAGAGATGTGAAGAATGAATCAGATAAACGATGACTTTAACTACATAACCAAAGTAGGAAGTTTTGATTTAATTAAGAGTCCAAAAAGGAGATAATTCAGTGCATCCAAGACATACCTGACTAGCACGGAAAGTGAGCTTCTTATCAACATGTTCGCACATGACATTAGGCTCAAATTTGATCTCCTGAACACGGTTATGAAACAGTCACCAACTATACAACCAAGTACAAAGAGAATGCAGATAATCAATAAGGACAAACAAACCTCAAAAAGATCAATCTCTTCATCCGGAGAGAAACCAGCCATTTCATTTAGTTTTGTAAGTATTTCAGCTGGCTTACTATTTATTTTTACAAAGAGCCTTCCCACGTACCTAAACATCAAGAGAAAGCATAAGCGTCCGTCCTTAATTCATATAAATAACATTCCAGAAATTTTCAGTACCGAAGTTCCTCTTTCAAAGGGTCATAGCGCTTGAAGAAGAGAAGAATATCCTCTTTAGGCTTCTCCGGCAGCGGCACAGGGCGCAAGTCCTGAATAATTTACAAAATCAGTGAAGCCATCTATGAGGATCTATATGAGTGAGTCAAGTCAATAATAACTATGGATTCACTGCTTAAAAGAATAACTAAAAAAAAAAAAATCGCTACCCAACCTCAAGAGAAGTACAGTGCAGTAGACAAGATGAGATTACCTGCCCCAATTCTACCTCCAGAAACAGTTTCAATTCAGCAGTGCTTGTCTTGTTGGATACTTCTCTCAATTGCCCAACCTACAGCAGTCCAGACTTACCTTGTTAATAGAAGTGGTGCACCGCATTTATAAATATAATGTCATCCTACAAATCATATGCTTTGTAATAACACTCAGAAGAGAGGTGGACATTTCACCCAACTAAAAGGTACGCTCTAAATCAGCCCACTAACTTCCAACACAAGTGACAGTTAAAAAATCACCTAAGAGCACAAACTATGATAGTATACACAGCCATGAGAGGAGCAGCCAAAACAAAAATATGATATTTCACCTTGACAAGAAAAAGATTGACTCAATCTAACAGAACCTGTGCCCACCAAAATATAGATGTCGCAACACAACTCAAAAGTGTTAAATGAAGTGTTAATTCAAGATCTAACAATTTGAAAATGCTAACCAAGTTATCACAACACATTGACCAAGTCAGCATTTCTAGTTTCTATCAACCTCCTATTAAGCCCCAGCATGACTAAAAGAAGTTCTACACAAAGCAAACCAATTAAATTGAAGTGATAAGTATATATATTGCAATCACGGCAAAAAAAATAGAGGCCAGCTAGAAAGGAGAACGACCTAAAGAAGTGAGGAAAAAAAGGCTTAAAATCTAAATAAAATGCTCACAGTTTGTCCTTGTTCCTGAGGTGTCAGTGGCCGATTAGGACGATATGTATGGTTTTGCCGCTTTGCCCACAACCAGAACCGTTGACATTGAATAGGTATGCCAAACTCTTTAGCAACTTCCTCCTGAGAAGAAACATAAATTAGATAATACAACAAAAAGAGGAGAACAAAAAGGTATTTTAAAAGTCAGGATGCCAGAATGCCATGCAGTTTGACCTTAAGAGGATGCCGCATATGAACACCTGCAGCAAGTGGTCATCTAACAGAACTAAGGAGAAGGGCGAGTAAAAGTAAGGATATCCACGATCACCTATTTTGGAGTAAACATGAGACAGATCTGTCACAGACTCAAAGCATATCAACACCCAAATTTACATGCCATCACCACAGCATAATGTAGATACAACAAGCACTGGAGAAACCTAAGTCAACCAGACTCAATGCCTACAAATTAACATGCATGAATGTATTCAAGAAACGTAGAAAGAATAACAAAAACAAGCAGAAGGATTTCAACTAAAATGCTCAAGGTGCAATTTACATCTATAACGAAAACTAAAGATAGGCAGATTTGCAAACATCTCCATGCACTCATATGGAAACTGCGCAATCCACTTCAGTAACCAGAACCATCAAAGTGCCACAAACCAGTAAGTAGTTGGCCACATGCTATTAATTGGGACCACCAACAGATTCGCTATATTGCAGAATATTGGTTATACCCTCCTTGAGAAGAGATGGAAAAGCAGATACTTCAATCCACCCATCTTTCTGCTTTCTTCTTGTGCTATCTCTTCAGCCATAGTAAACGGATGTATAAACATAGGAGGACAATTGATGAGTCGAAAAATAAGGAACCCTTATCCTGCTTAGCATTTATTTAGAACATTAAGTGACTTCAAATCGTTTATTAGTCCACTTCAAGTTCAAAGCCTTCTTAAAAACACCAGCTTCCCTTGTAATTAGGAATAAATGACTTCAAATCCACCTCATAGTTACTGTCATGACAAGACTAATAGAGCATAATATCTACAGCTTCATGAAAAATTCTAATCTCATGGAAATTAAAATGAATAAAAAAACTGTTATGCCATTTTGACTGACCTATGAAATAAACAAATGCAGAAAAGATATATTCATTGAGTCAATTGATATCATTTCAACTACAAACTAAAACTCGAAATTGAGGATCAACAGCATAGAATACTGGTTTGTGTTGGGTAGCGGCGGATCCTGATGAACAAGAAATTTAAGCATGGAGTGTACAGAAATTCCTTCAGCAAGATATATTATGTCTTTATATCATGCTTATGCAATGGTTCTACCCTACGTATTCCAAACATACGAGGGCACACCATCCTCAAAAGGCAGAAAGCTTGCAATGATAACATTGCAAATAGATGATTCACAATTTACAATAAAAAAGTGGAGAGTTCATTCACAATTTTTACGAGCAAAAAGTAGACAGTGAGTACCTTGAACACCTGAAATAACTTCTGCTTCTCAATACGAAAACTTCGTACTTTATCATGATCCACAAGATCAAAATATATGTCTCTGCCAATCTGCTCGTGTAGGTCCCCATCACGAGCAACCTAGCATTGCCGGTGTAGTACATTCATTGAACGCAGTCAAGGCAAGGGACCATATTACAAGAAAATGCAATTTCTCCAGCAGACATTTACCTTTATGATGGTATACAGATGTGCCTCGGCTTTTTCTTTTCTCTTCTTTTCCTTCTCTTCTTGCTCTTTCTTCAATCTTATCTGGAGACAAAGCATATTTTGGCTTCATTGGCATCATAACTATTCAGTTACCCCATTTTTAATAGGTGGCAAACACCTTACCCTAAGGTGCTCAGCAATGTCCTTCTCATCCACACTACAAACAATTTTGTCCTTGTCACTTTCACGTATATATACTAGCATATACGCATTTGAGTATTTTGTGAACTTGAATGGAGAACTGTTGAACCCAGGATTTGTTTGTGGTAACTGTTGAATGCAATAAGTGGAGCAGGAAGCTATCAAGAACAAAACAACAAGTAAATGAAGAGATCAAATAAATGTCCAGAATGAAATACCTCTTCCTCTCCCCCATATTGTTCCTCCAACGCCCTCTTCATATCTTCCTTTGTCACCCGTTCATCATCAAACTTGAACCTACATAAAACAAACCACGCAAGTTATCAAAGGTAAAATATGCCATCTGAAGAAAAATAAGAAAGCAAATAATCAATTACACGGTTGCACCATGCAGGTACGACTCAAGAGGCATTACCTTCAACATGTACACTAAGGAACCTCAGATAACAAAATTGCAGTTAAATGATTGCCAAAATGAAGACAAAGACAAATGAAGTGCATGTTGCAGCACATTCCATGTTTTGCCAATCAGAATACAACAATCTTTTTCCACACAGACGATCAGTAATAAAATGGTCATATTGACAACAGCAACTTAGAAGTTCAAAAACTGAAATGCATACCACTGGTCTGAGAGGGTTGGCCTAATGTAAGCATAATAGTGTCCCCCATGCACACCGCCACTGTGAACCAAAACACTGCCACCAATATATTTATTAAAAAAAAAAAAAAATTAGCTACTGTTGTTGAATCATGATAATGCAAAGAGTAAGTAACACAAATGTTTTCTTCTATCTGTAAGTAGCTCAAACAGGAATTTTTCTTCTATCAGCAGAGTATGCTCGGATAATTCAACCAGGTATAGCATTTGATATCTTGTATAAAGTAGCTACAAATATTGCAAGCAGCCATCGACAAGGTAGCCTGAAACAAAATGTTAGTAATACCTGTGAAGTGTGTACAGGTTGCGGACACTCCGATCAGCCTCAGGTGACAAATACTTTCCATTCTCTCTATCGAGATCAAGTTGCAAAGGAAACTCATAACGATCATTTATCTGTTTATTGTCGAACATAAGAACCGTCAGCTATCCTCCACAGAGCTATAAACATGAGAATAGAGAGCTGCACGATTATAGACCCTCCACTTGATATCCAGTGGTCACTGTAACCGGTCACAAAATGCAAATACCTTCTCATACTTACTGTCAATCGATGAACACCAACATAAAATTTAGATTCCAAAAAACAGGAGAAAGCCAATTGACCTCCATACAAGCTAAATATAAAAGCACATCAGATTCAACCTTCAATGATGATAACAATGATGATAAGCTTTTACAAGCAACCAGCTTTCCAACTTTCAAAATCACAATGCTGAATGGATCACTTCTAGACAGGAAATTTTCTTCCTCATTCAATCAGATGAAACAAATTTTATAAATAAAGTTTCAGATTCTCTCATGTCAGAAAGGCCAGACACAATAGCTACAGCTGATACAGCAAGATTAAAGCTGAATGCTTCAGTCATTTCCCAATACTGGTGACTTCAACAGTGTGGCAAAAACAGAACGTTGAAGCTAAAAGCTATGCAAGTCAACCCAAAACATGTCATGCTGCATACGAATGTAAAGCTGATCCCACATAAACAGAAAAGTTCTTCATATGAATATACACTTTATAAAAGTTCAATTTATGGGCCAATGGAACTTAAAAAAAATGTTCTAACCCAACTACTCTGCAATGGAAGATGTCTTTATGCAAAAAGAGACGTTGAGCAAAATAACATTTACTATTTGCTATCACCATAATTCCTAGATTTAAAAAAAAACAAATCAGCAATTCAGAAGTCGTACTATTACTGTTCTTGTCTTAATTTATTAACAGTTAGATATCACATTAGCTTTCTCCAACCTTAGGAAACCAAGGACAGATATCTCATTTTCCATGTCATTGACAATAGGGGCTAACTTCATGCAATCAATGGATTTAAATTTTTGAGTAACATGCAGAGTACTGATTTGGACTCAACTATTCAGAACAGCCAAAATAAAAGCACGAAAAAGTCGCAAATGCGAAGCTTATTCACTATAGCCAAAGTATAAGTACAAGAATGTTGCATATGTGAAGCTTAAAATCTCCTTCATAAAATTTAATGTTAGAAATGCATCTTCTCGACTCTCGACGCTTTTCACTGACAAGATAAGCCATACAAAATCTTGACTTAATCAGAATTAATTTCATAAAATTGTCCAAAAACCTCTGAAATCTATTCTTGGTGGACTGCCCTCATTATGAGGTAGTTACTTCTTATCTTTCTTTTGATCAGTCTTGAATGAAACCCTAAAAAATATATTTTCCCCGGGCTGTGAGGACAATGACACACTTGATTAAAGGTGATTATCTGCATCTCTCAGTTAGTCGAAATGTAAATGCTCATTTACAATGGTCTTCATCAATAACAGGTCCTGTCAATGATGTAGCATTTATATGACTTTTAAATTAGCCAGCACCCCTTTGGCACCATTTTCTGAATCTACATGGTTCACAGGAGAAAAGCATCAAACTGAGCTCTCTGTCTTATAGATTTCTGTCTGACATTCTTATCTACCAATATGATAAAAGATACACACAGCATCAGTCTTCGCTCAAGGCAACAAAAGTTTGAGGACTAACCTTAACCATAGTATCCCGCATAAAATCGTACTCGAACCTTTTTAGCTGAAGTTGAAGAACAGGGGGGAAGTCTATAAATAGTACACCCTTCTTCGCATCCTGACAAATGTACAAGCAAGTACCCATGCAAATTCAGAGGTTACATATTTCATCACAACAATACTCATTCAGTCAAGCATAAGCGACATATTCCGTAATCATCAGAACAGCTATTGCCAGATTAAAGGAAAAATAAGAGAGGATGGAGAAGAAGTGATTCTCGACACCAGTCAAAACACATACAACTATCTAACAAATACCACTAACAAATAAAAACCGCAAACACGACCCTTTACTATTAATCATAAAAACCATCAGAAGGCTGCATGGAACTTCTAAGAAACTATACCCTGCTTCATTCATGCACAGTTTTTTATAAACAAGTTAAAAGAAGATGAAAATTGAAGCAACCATAATTGATGCTGTGTCACCTGTAAACCATGTTGTTCGGCATGATATCGATTATCACCTTCAAGTCTCTCCACTTCCACGTACTTGTCAAAAGAAGCATATACATCTCGACAGCCTTTTACATCAAGCTGAAGATCTATTTTCACACAAGCAAATTGTATTAGTGGAAAAAAAAAAAAATCAAACGCCCAGCAATAATTTTTGCAAGAGCATTTTTTTTGTGGCACGCTATATGTACTCTGATTTCTAT
The DNA here is from genome assembly GCA_014182715.1 of Eucalyptus cloeziana. Lineage (NCBI taxonomy): Eukaryota > Viridiplantae > Streptophyta > Magnoliopsida > Myrtales > Myrtaceae > Eucalyptus > Eucalyptus cloeziana. Next base: position 32,287,400 of record CM024640.1, read on the forward strand.
ATATAAATTTCTTTCCATTATCAAAATTTCCCCATGTTTTCAGAGGCTACGAGTTAAGAATACATACCGTAAAAGGACTCCTTCCTCGTTGATGTGTAGTCCACATTTATGCATTCAATATAGTTCATGTGGTGACCTTCAAACAGCTGCTGAATTGTACCCTCCACAACAGTTCCCTAAACAGATGAAAGGACAGGTCTGCATACTTGAAGCTAGGGACTAATATAGGCTGGTCCATCTTTATAAAATGTAATAAAAAGGTCAGGAAATACCAGAAAAAAATTACAAATTGAAAAAGTCCCATTCTCGGTTCTCACTACCAGTTCAAGGAGAGAAGGGAGAGACTTTGACTTTTTTAAGCTTTTGCAAAGATAATAAAGATAGATTACTTAGTGAAATTTCATGCAGTTATTTCGTTTATTTTCCTCTGCCAAGAAACAAAAAGTTTCTTGCTATCATCTCTTCCTCCTTTCACTATTTCCTTCTGTCCTCTCTTGGGCCTTTTTACCCAGAACAGCAAATAAATAACAATAAAAGCAAAGATTTTTCATACCAAAACTCATACCTTCATCTTGTCTTCGAGCTTTTCACAGAGAACCCGGTTAAGCTCTTGCACATCATGCTGCATGAATGAATCATAAGTGTCCCACCCAAAGGATTTCGTCAACTCTTTTGTCGCTACACTGGTATCACTATACTGGAGCTTATAGAATAAACTTTGCAAAGCAAGCGGTATGCTTCCTGAAGGCATATCATTCTCTGTCGTCGGCATATGATACACCGCCTGAAACCACAGGTCCAGATGAATATCTCCCAAATTATGATTTTAAAAGGAGATAAATGAGAGTGCATTTGCTACCTTTTTGAAGTAAGGTATATGATACAACGTCTGAAGAAGGGAATTCATGTAACAGGTAGCTCCTTGGTTCTTAAGACCAACATAACCAGTCTCCTTTTTAGAGTCATGTGACCAGTAATCGACTATTCTACGAACTTCAACATCAGCTTCAACAATACACGTGTCGTTCACCAGATAACCTCTGCTAGGATTATACAATTCACTAAGATGCATGAAGGAAGTAAAACCCCAATCGCTCTCCCGTGTATTGAACTGGTGCTGTGTCTCTGCAGAATCAAAAGACTGCAAAATGAAGCTCGAGAATATTTTCTCAATTCAGAACAAGACAATATGAGGACTCCTATATGAGAACCATGGAAAGACAATGCCACTTAACCTCAGCATTTAATGACATTTAGTACTATTAAGCACAGCTTATGAGCACAAGATCCCTAATTACAGGTGTTACTTTGGGCAGAGTACTACTTATCAACTAACTCTTTAGCACAGACTGAATTAAATCAGATACTTAGGACAAATACAGTGAAATTTTGGAATCCATAGGAATGCAAATCTAATAAATACGCAGATGCGAAAATGAAAAATCCTTTATTGCATCAAAGTGAAGCGCAAGAACTAAATTGGCAAAAGGAAATTACTCCAAAGGAAGTCAATGTAGCTAGTACCTTTTCTCACAGAGTATTTGTTGTGAATCTGATTAATAACAGTTAAGCTGAACTGAGCATATCTACTCCAACCATATGGCAAGGTTGTTGAATCCGCAACATCCAGATATATTGACAAATGGTCCACATTATTCCCTTTAGGGAAAATAAGAATTCGCCTACCAAATATAAGATTAAATGAAATCTTACCAACAAAAGAAACCGAAGTAACTGCTGATTGTTTAAAATAGAACTTCAAGGAAACTTGGAGAAAGCTAAATACCACTTGTATCCGCCAACAAAAAAGATTTCAGAATAGAGCTTCTTGGTGTTAAGCCTTGAGAAGTTCTCTATAGTCCAAGTGAACCTCCCCGACGGAGGATCATCAGCAATTTGTGTTTCGACTGTACCTGCAGCATCTGCTTGAGCTACAAAACCAATACCAAACATTAACGACGCAACTCCAAAAACAAGAAATAACGCACAATATACAACATGAAAATCTCAAGCCGATAAGCCACTAAAAAGAGGACAAAGCACTCAGCCTCCAAGAGCATTACAACTACATGTCACAGTAAGCAAGTTCCAAACTTAACGAAACCGCAAGCACAACAAGCGATGGACTAATCAAACCTTCCGCTCGCCACTTTTTCCTCAGATTCCTAGGCTACCCGAAAAGAAAAATGAAGCATGTACGGAGCCACTCAATGCAGCTCCCGAAACTATAATTAGGAACACGAGTCCAGTATCCATATAATCAACCCTCCCGAAATGCTCCAAGCGAAACGAACACCGATCCCTCACTTTCCAGAAAACCTCATCCGAGCAGCTAGCCTCGAAAGCATGCAAATCCCTCGCCTCGATGCGCCGAGCGCAAACCGACCGGAAGAGGGAACAGAATTCCCACGCATTCGCTGCCAACCGAACCAAAAAAAGGAAGAAAAAAAGGAGGAAAAAAAAAAAGAGACCAGGAACAGTACCTTCCATGGGCTGAGGACCCTCGGTGAACTCGGTGTTCGGGACCAGCATCTCGTCGTCCTCCTGCTGCAAAAGAGACAAGCACCACACGAGAAGTGAAGCGTGAGACCACGGATCGGATTACGCGAGCCCTAGGCAAGCAGCGAGCGGCTAGAGGGAGGCGTCGATCGCGAAGGGGAACGAATCGCGGGAGAGATCGAAGGGGGCGAATTGGCAGTCGCGACCAGTGACGAAATCGGAGAAGGAGAGAGAGAGGGAGGGAGGACGGCGATTACATCTAACGGCGGAGGAGTCATCAGAGTCATCGGTCGGAGGGCGGCGGCGGCGATCGGGCGTCTCCGGAATCGCCGATCGGGCTGAATCTGGAGAGCGAAGACAGGTGATGATGTACGGACCGAAGTATGACGAAGAGAGGGAAGAGAGACGCTCTGCAACGTGAACACGACACGATGAATCCGAGCGAGTAAGCGAGGCCCCGGGTTTTGTTTTTCCGCGAGGGGCGTTTTTGGTATTTCACCAGGGCACATTCTTTTTCTTTCGATTTTTTTTTTTTTTTTTGGGGTCCATTTTTCCGTTTCTTGCCGTGATTCGCAAGCTCGGCGTAGACTCGAGAGCCATTTTTCTTTTTCTCTCTTTTTTCCCTTTTTTCTTATTTCTTCGGAAAATTTGAAATATTCGATAAATTTCCCAAAATGAGGGGAAACGATTAATTTCTCCCTCACAGGACATTGTCGGCGGTTCATTTCCGAAAATTATGTACTTACTCGTCACGTCACGTACGAGGAATAAAAGGAAAAAGGTTCTTGACTTGGAATTTTTTTTCCCAATTAGGTCGAGTGAAGCACCCCATTAATAATAAATTATTAGATCTTCATCACGATCCTTTTGATGATCAATAGATTACGAAAAATAAATATTCAAATGGATAACATTTTGTGCCTACCTAATATATGAAATTTAGTCACTGAGTCATTTGCTTGATCAAATAAGCTGTGCAAACGTATTTATGAAAATTACCTCATGTCTCTCTAAACATCTCATTTTTTCTCCAACTTAATAGAATTATTTGACAAATGCAGCTCAACTAGTTAAAAATATTATGCTATGAAGTCTTAACTAAATATTTGGGTAGTTTGCAGTTAAAATGCAATCTTTAAAAGGCTTGAACATAAGGTTCACCTATCTATTGCAGCTTACTCAATTTTCGTTGATTCTAAGCATAGATCCCCTCATTGGTATTATAGCAAAATGTTATTTCAAAAGTTTCAATAAAAATTATGCGAATTGCATGTAGGATTAAAGTTAAAAATAAATAAATTATATTTATGTGACGAAAGTGACTGTAAACACAATCGCTCCAAAATCCAAGTAATGTGAGGTGTGATTCACTATTGTAGATACTTGGTATGAAATAACTCAAGTATAGAAAAATGCTAAGTGCTTTCAAAGTATATCTATAGTTTCGATTCATTCATTTAGATCATTAAACACAAATCATTGTATTATTCGAAAATCGGCAAAGTCCGTCCCATCTATATCCACGCCTCTGAAATGGCCAGAGGCGAAGGATGGAATCTTCAAGAGGGACAATTGATTCAAAAAGGTAAAAATCACCCTGACATACTCGAAATTTTCCCAATTTTTCGGATTGAATAGTGTTATTTGCTCTGTTGCCTACCCAATATAAGGCAGCTTGAGTCACCTTTAATTTAAAAAAAAAAAAAAAAAAAAAAAAAGAAGCTCTGGATAGCCTTTTTTATTTCCGCATAATAACTATAAAAGTACCCACAATCTCTCGAAATTTATAAAAGACTATGTGATAACAATATTATTATAATAAAAGGATGAGAAAAAACAGAAATTTTACTTTTGCCTTGGCTCCACCATCATTTTGTCTTCTCCCAATCTCAGTCGACTAAGCTTAGCGAGTAAGGTTCTTTTTCCTTTCTATGGAATATTTTATTATTTTTCTAATTTTTTTAATTTTTTATTCGGTCTTGCTTTATTTAAAGTCAAAAAGGTTGCAATAGTATTAGCAGACAATAGTGTAACCCCACCTCATTCGAGGACTATGCTTTTGATGAATGAATACAAGGTACTTTTCCTTCTCCCCTTTACACGTTCATCGCGAATTTTGATACCGATCCGACCCGGGATCGAAACCCGAAAGGCACGAGCAATGGAGAAAATATAAACGAATGTGGGGTTTAGCTATAAGCGCTCTAGTTATCATTTAAATTTACTTTATTTTATTGTTTAATTTGATACTAAGATCACGAGCATGATGCCATGTAGCCGTGTCTACTTAGACCAATTCCACGACTCATTGTAAACTTTCTCTACAAATTGTGTCCCACAATTGTCAATCAAGATATCGCATTTACAAATCGTGATCAGTTTTGCGCGATGCGAACAACTTGTAACGTATTTGCGCATTTTCTTTGTGCCTATGGTGAGTGCATATATATTTTATGGTTGGCTATGATAGATTATCGATGATCAGACAACTAAATTCATCGAATGATACGTGGGAATATATATACATACATACATACATACATACATATATATATATATATATATATATAATACTCCTTAGTTTATTTTATAAGAATATTTCCTTATTCATGGTCGTGACACGAAGCCATCTTCCATGAATAAGCAAATGATGCATTATAGCGTGGATTTGCAAATACTAAAAAAATGAGAGACAGTAAAAATAACACTTTGTAATGCGGTTATATCATCTCTACAGTTACATGATGCAATGTGATTACCACATCGACAGTACATTGAAAATTAATGGCATATAGGTCAAAGTATGTAGTTTGCAAAAAAGGATATTCCATTTCATTACAAATTAAGAAAAAATGATATATAGATCATTGGTGCATCTTCGAAACCCATGATTTGGAGTATAATTTCATAGGGAAAAAAAAACGAATTGCTTGCGTTGCTTACATAATGATGTGAATGAAAAATATTTTTATCATCTATGAAACCATCTGTGCATAAATCGTTGTATATGGTTAAAATGCTTTTTATTGATTAATTTTTTGAAGAGATATAATAATCGTTATTTTAATCGATCACAGAAAGATCTTATGAGTCGTGCTTATGCTCTAATTTGGCCCATGTAGCTCGTGTTTTGAATCATATGGCCCAAAAAATTGGATTCTTCTTATTCTTAGGCTTCCACTTGTCCATGGCTTTTGCTTGCCCATATTGTCGCAAGCCCATTCATATGCTCAAATCCCATCTTTCAAAGCCCTTTTTTTCAAGCCTATATGTGTGTGTACACACACACACACATATATATATAGTTGAAACTAACTGTATTTTGATATGTTATGAAGAATTAATCGCTTCAATAATAATGGTGCTCTTTTTAATGTTATTTTAAAATGTCGTGTTTTATTTTGTTTTCTATTCATAGATACGCGAGTAGTATCGAACTTTTTGTTTAACAATATTATAACTCATGACCATCTAAAATTATTGATGTGATTTGAGTCATGAATTTATTGGGTTGACTTGAGTTTCAATTGAGATTCTTTGGAAATCGATGAGTTAAAATACCTCGAACCAAATCGAACTGAACCATGAGCACCCTTTGCTCTTAAGGGGACGTTGATCCTCTGACCCATTTAATACCTTAATAAATCTCAATCATCGACAAATCAATCATAAGTTTTAAAACCGCCTTATTTCACACGGATCAATGGCATGGATACATGTGACGAAATTGACACACCGAGTAGATGGTCTCGTTCCCTCTTTCCATGTTCAAAATAGTTGATCATGCCTCCTATGCTATTTAATGATCTCAAGATCGCTCGGGCCGACATGCTGGGCAGACGGCATAGTTTAGGAACAGAAATAATGCAACGGTTCCGGTGTTGCCGATCGCTTTGCAAAACTCAAGACGAGTTTCCGCATTCAAACAATTTCTTCAATGCTCATTCGATGCATGCGGGCGTGCGTGAGTCCCATTTCCCGCCGCGACAGACGCACGCTGAAGGAGGAGAAAGCGAAACCGCGTGGAATTTCAAAGGATACCGCGCCAGGCGACAACCAGCGAACCAAAGTGGATTTGGTATAAAGAAACAAACCCCTGCACAGATAAGAGGAAAAAGTAAAAAGAAGGGGTAACGGTGCCACTGGTCCCAAACATTGATCCGATATATCATGTCATGCCAAGGTTTTAATCTGTGTAACATGATTTGTGAACTTTGGATCAATATGTAATGTTATTTATGGATTATTTATTTATTTAATATAGTCCCCGAACTATTGATCAATATTCAATATTGTTCCTAGACTACATGAAAATGTTTAAAAGTGTAGAGATTACATTGAATATTGAACCAAAGTTCAGAAATCATATTGGACAAATTGAACGTGCAGGGACAATATTGCACATTGAATCGAAATTAGAGACTAGTTGGGTCGTTACTTCCGGTTTGAGTTTTCTTTGATGGGCTCAATTTAACTTTAAGCGCTAAAAATGAAAAAGAAAGGTTATTTGATTGTAATTGAAAATCGATCGCTGAATATTGTGATCATTATTGGCAGGTTTTATCAATGTAATTGGCTAGATTCTAAACTGCGGTCAAGAATACTGCTCGGGAGTCTCTTTTCTTTCTGGATCTCCTTTACTGAGCTTGTTGCTAAAATTGGGCATACGATGATTTTTTATGGCTTAATTAGGGAGACAATCTCATATTTATGCAAATAGGACATATATCCAGGTGCATTGATTAGGGAGATAATCTCGAATTCAATGCTGTATATCATATGTACTTTCGACGATATGAAGGAAACTACGTCCACAATTACACCGTATTACATTTTGGTTAATTTTGTAAAAAATATATATAATATTAGGAAATTGACACTTTGGTCCCTAAATTGGTTGTACTTATATGACGTCACACCAGCTCCAAAAGTAAAAATAAATCAAGGGACTTTCAAATTTTATTTGACTAGTGGCCGTAAGAACTAGAAAGTAATAAGATTCTGTATGGCTCATATTTGAGTGGACCGAATTGATATGTTTTGCTCAAGTTCATTTTCATGCGACATGATTTGAAAGATATATGCTTGATTGATCTCGACTTGACCCGATTCGAATTCATTAAGATAGTCCTTTTTAGTGTATTGAAAGGGACTTTGTAGTTTAACGAGCACTGTTAATGTTAGAGAATAATGGTGCCATCGTTCTGCTCTACTCTTGCAGTCAATTATTGTTTCTACTTATAGGAAAATAAATCGTTCTCCTACTCACCCTAAAAAAAAGTTATTTTATGACTCAATCGAATCTTTAAGTCAACGTTGTTATAGTTATCAACCAAGTTATCTTGAAAAATGAATATTAATCTTTAAAACCATAAGTCACTTTCCTGATTTTAGGTGTCAATTTCCACTTTTCCTAAAAAAGATAATTTCTATTAACTTATTTAGAAATGATCTAAATTTTGGAAAATAAAGAAAATGTTTTCCAATAGTAAAATTTCCACGAAATAAGTTCACCTTCAACGATTGGGATTCAAACGGTTGACATTTTTTTTTCTCATTTAACTTGGATTATAAATTTTAAGATCAAAGGTACTAACGCTAGAATGAACGAGTATAAATGAGTTTACTTTTCTAGATCCATTAAACATCAACGTGCGGTCAATGTTCAAACTTTTTAAATCCAACTTATTTCATAAGATAATTTGTGCACCGAAATCGACCTCGGAAGTCCATCATATCGAGGCCCAACACGGAGATTGCCTTCAATCAACTCAACCGACATCCTTATCACGGTCGGGGTAACTCGACCAGCATTATTTCAATCCAATTCAATGCGAAACACTTTACAAATCTCGAAAAATTCCTAGATCGATGACCCGGAGATTCATACGTAAGCCACGATGCCACATAGTGCGACCGCAGTGGGAACACACGTCGTGCGGAGCGAACAAGAACGCAACTCCCCCGAGAACGCCCGGTCCCAGGATCGACCATGTCCGGCGGAAACGCGTTGGCCCGTACCCGTCTTTGTCCGAGAGCGGCCACTACCTGCACGGAGCGACCTGTCCGCCCGCGGCATCAGCAGCATGCCTTTTTGCCCATTAATTTATCCACAGAAAGTGCAAAGAGAAAATCGTAAAAGAATTTCTCCCTTTCTTCTTCTTCTCCTCTTCTTTTACTCTGAGTTTCTTGTCATTCGACTTCTCTTTCTGTCATCTTCTGCTCGGCTTTTGACTCCTTCGTTCGCTAATAAAGAAAAAAATAAAAACCCCGAAGAAACCAGCCTCTGCTTCGCCTTCCCCATCTTCAACGGAGCGACTCGGTAAAAGGCCCGAACTTCCTAGCTAACCTCCCTCTTTCCTGGGTACCCATTTCGAATGGCCGAGATCTGAGGCTCTGGATTGCTCGCTTGGTAATTTTCGGGTCCGATTTCCGGTTTTTTCGATGAGCTTGAAGGTCTTACTACACGTTCTCTGATCGTTCGTCTACTGGCTGCTGTTGTCTTCCTTGGAAGTTGAGCTTCCTTATCTGCTGTCCTTTGGTCAAACCCACTTCTTGAATCGATCGTTCTGCTCATGTTCTGTCAATATAGGGACCCGTTATTCGTTTGTCAATACCGAAGAGTTGGATACATGCAGCTGAACCGATGGTTTCTTCTTGATTGACTCTGGATCGTGGTTGTGAGCCGCGTTTTCGAAACCTTCTCAAGCTTCTGGTCTTGGGTTTCGCCCGCCGCATTCAGAGTCAACGCCGGGTAGCTCTAGTGGGAATCGACTTGATCTATCTGTTTAGTTGTCCGACATCGGGTTCTTGCGTAGAGTGTAGTTAGTAGCGTTTGAGGTGATTTGATCTTCATGTTCAAGGGTAATCGACTGATTTACTAGAGACTACACAGTAGATATATTAATGGGCAATACCTGTGTGGGACCGAGCATTACGAAGAATGGGTTCTTCCAATCAGTCTCCGCCGCGATGTGGCGGAACCGACTACCAGATGATTCGGTACACACGAATGCGGAGACTGTGAATGAGGAGGCAGCCAAAGAGCCCGAATCACCTTTGCCGGTGCAAGATAAGCCTCCCGAGCAAGTAACAATGCCAAAGCCGGAGCCCAAACCGGAAATTCCTCCCAAGCCCAAGAAAAAGCCTCAGATGAAGAGGGTGTCTAGTGCAGGACTGAAGACTGATTCGGTTTTGCAAAGGAGAACCGGCAATTTCAAGGAGTTCTATAGCTTGGGGAAGAAGTTAGGGCAAGGGCAATTCGGAACTACCTTCTTGTGTGTAGAGAAAGCCACAGGAAAAGAATTTGCATGCAAATCTATAGCCAAAAGGAAGTTGATCTCTGAAGAGGATGTCGAGGATGTGCGAAGAGAAGTTCAGATAATGCACCACTTGGCGGGGCATCCAAATGTTATATCGATCAAGGGGGCTTATGAGGATGTGGTGGCTGTCCACGTGGTCATGGAGCTCTGTGCAGGTGGTGAGCTCTTTGATCGGATCATTCAACGTGGGCATTATACTGAAAGAAAGGCCGCTGAGCTTACTAGGACTATAGTTGGTGTAGTTGAGGCTTGTCATTCTCTGGGCGTGATGCATCGCGATCTTAAGCCTGAGAATTTTCTCTTTGTTAGTAAGGAGGAGGATTCCTTGCTGAAGACAATTGACTTTGGATTGTCAGTATTCTTCAAACCAGGTGTGTTCGACTGGTTTTTGCTCCTCTCAAGTTTTCTTGGGATCGGCTGTTTTTGTGTTGCTCAGAATGCTCTTTGCTTGTAGATATAATAGGGTAACTTGTATCCAGGAAGAACGAGTAGGAAAGTCCTAAAAATCTGCATCCAACACCCATACCTATTTCAAGTATATTTGGTATATAGAACTTGAGTAAATTGTAGGTGGTCTAAATCACACGCTTATTATTCCTTTCCTAAAATGTGAATACTGGGATCATGTGTAGAGTTATTACTCATCTATTGGAAGGGTGAAAAAACAGCGACAGGCTTGGCAAGAAGTGTAGAGTGTAAATTGTAGTATGCGTTACTCTCTTTAAGTCTTTGCTCATGAGCAATGCTATAAACATTTCTCATGAGTGACAACGAATGATGTTTCTTCCAGGTGACAAGTTCACAGATGTGGTTGGCAGCCCTTATTATGTTGCACCAGAAGTTCTCAAAAAGCGTTATGGACAAGAAGCTGATGTTTGGAGTGCAGGGGTTATCCTCTACATACTGTTGAGTGGAGTTCCTCCCTTTTGGGCTGGTGAGATTTGTTTTTTTTCCTTTTTCAAGATTACAATTCCTGTGTTTGCATGTTCATAACATGTTTGCGATCCTGACATTGTCAACCACATCTTTTATGATCCTTTTTTGTTCCACCAATCACGAAGAGAATGAGCAAGGGATATTCGAACAAGTCCTGCATGGGGATCTTGACTTTTCGTCAGACCCGTGGCCTAGTGTCACAGAAAGTGCTAAAGACTTGGTGAGGAGGATGCTTGTTCGAGATCCTAGAAGGCGACTTACTGCTCATGAAGTTTTGTGTGAGTTGCTTCCTTTTTATTTTGAGTTGTAAAGCAATGTGAGTTTTTGCCTTTTATGGCCTTTATTTCGAACTCCGACAACATGAACTGTGAAATGAAGATCGAGCATTTGCTTAGCTGCTGATGAGAATTCTATTTCCCATAGGCCACCCATGGATCCAGGTTGATGGTGTTGCTCCCGACAAGCCTCTTGATTCTGCAGTATTGTCTCGCTTGAAGCAATTTTCAGCAATGAACAAGCTGAAGAAAATGGCTCTTCGAGTAAGTCTCTGGACTCAAAAGATAAGTTTCTTAAGCTAGTAAGATGCAAGGATACTAACATATCATTAAGATAAAGAGCCTACTAGGTAGGCTTCTGAACACCTTTGATAGGCTCGGCATGTCCAATTTGATATTGCAATGTGTCTTCACATAGTTGATACCTGTGCAGGTTATAGCAGAGAGCTTATCTGAAGAAGAAATTGCTGGCCTGAAAGAAATGTTCAAGATGATAGACGCAGATAATAGTGGCCAGATTACCTTCGAAGAGCTTAAGGCAGGATTGAAAAGAGCGGGAGCCAATCTAAAGGAGTCAGAAATTTATGACTTAATGCAAGCGGTGAGTGTTGGCTAATGAATGAACATTTTAAACCCATCCTCACTCGTGCTCCTCTCTTTAGGCTCCTGTCCGGTAAGACAGTGTCATACTGCAGTAGACCCCAGCTTACTTGAAAGACTTAGCTTGTTGGACTGTTATCAATAGGTAAACACAACAGAAAAAATGAAGAAAGAAGAGAAAAGCATGCAAAACCTCATCTGGCATTTACTTTCACTATCGGATGTCAATGTCCCAGTGAAAAGTGTAACATCTTCTTTATGAATAGCCTGAATTGTGTTTACGTGCTTGTTTTTGAAGCGTCAAACCTTTCAGTTTTACTTGTCTGACTACATCGTATGTTGCTGTGGGAACAAAGTTCACAGGCCTAGATGACTTAAGCCATATTTCTTAGAGAGCTGGTTCTTGGTATTATTAGGACAAGCGAGCTCTTTATTGTGGTGCCTTCTGTATCATCTGGATTTGTTGGTCTAATGGTTACTCTATCCTTTTGCCTGCTATTTCTCTACATCATACTTCATCCTATTGAGTTATCTGTTAGCTCCAGACTAGATGAAAAAAGGGAATATTTGGATTATTCTGTAAAATTGTGTGAAGTTGGTGTTGATGCTGACCTGCCTCTTGAGGAGTTACTCTTTTGATAATCACGGTTACCGTGAACACATAATTTAAACACTCGATCAAAGAATGGCAATGCCAGTGGATCTCCCTTCTGGTAGATGACTGATCAGACAGCTGGTCTTGAAATTTGTAGGCGGACGTAGATAACAGCGGGACGATTGACTATGGGGAATTCATTGCTGCCATGTTGCATTTAAACAAAATCGAGCGAGAAGATCATCTATTCGCTGCTTTTAACTACTTCGACAAGGATGGGAGTGGCTACATCACTCAGGATGAGCTTCAACAAGCTTGCGAGGAGTTTGGCGTCGAGGATGTACGCCTGGAAGAAATGATCAAGGAAATCGATCAGGACAACGTAAGTCATGTCTCTAATATGGTAAATTTTACCCCCAGCTCAATAAGCGATGGACAGGTAACAGAAACCATATCCTAGATATGCATAGACCTATTTTGCTGACAATAACAAAAGAGTCTAGCTGACTCACAGACAATATCGAACTTCTATCTCTTTCCCATCCTTCACCTTTGTGATGCTGCATTCCGTCTGCTATTGGCCTATTATGACTCCAGTAAGTTGCTTTCAATGGTCATCAACGTCAGGTTACACCACTAACCATAGGTTTCTTCAGTAACACTCGAGAAGTCTTATAATTTCTTTCAGTGATATCCTTTACGGTGTTTCTTTGTCCTAGAGGTTGATGTTTGGCAGTTCCAATGTGTATTGACTAGGTGCCTGCTGATTTTGCAGGATGGACGGATAGACTACAATGAGTTTGTGGCGATGATGCAACAAGGAAATGCGGTGTTTGCAAATGCAGCTGCCTTCGGCAGGAAAAGCCTAGAAAGTAGTTTCAGCATCGCACTTAGATAAGCTATATAAAACTCCAGTGGCACAAGCAGCAGTGACATTCTTCCTTGGTATCCTTCTCTTAAATGTGTAATCTTTCCTATTCATTTCACAATTTTTCCCCTTGATGAGAACTAGAGTTATCAAGAACTCGTGGAACCAGCGCTGGCAAGTGGCAAGGCCTGTTTCATGTCCTTACTCTTGGGACATAGAGATTGATTTTTCACCCCGTCTTTCACACCCAAACCTTTTTTCCTTCCTTGTTTCTTTTTTCCACACAATGTTGGAAGACTTCTGTAACTGGCTGTATTGTGTTTTTCCAGTTCAGGATAGTTCTTTGTTGTTTTAAAGAAATAGAATGGTTGTATTTCTCGGTCGAGTTATTGGTTTTTTCCCCCGTGATACAGCTTAAAATTTCCTTCTGTGCAGCTCTGTTTTCGGCTCATATACATACATTAGACTACGCACATGCATTGGATCAGTGGCCCTCGAAGCTTTAACCGGTTTTCTGTTATTATAACTTTCCTATTTTGCGGGTATTCTGGGAAAAGTTTTGCTGATATGACTTGAACACGAATTCTTGAATCCTCTTTTCTTCTTTTCCTTCTTTCCATATTATCTTTTGCACTGTTTCATGTTGTGGGAACAACCAAGACAACAAGGAAAAGGGGGAACAGAAAGACTAGGTGGCTGCCAAAGCTTATCATAATTGTCGACATTAGGTCGAAAAGGAGTTATTTTTAGGTGACGTGGAGTTGCTTGTGCGTGGGATTTACGTAAACGCCTGCCGATCCAAAAAACCATCTTGCATCAAAGTTAAGTTCATTCGCTTCCATCATCTGGCTTTGCATAACTTATAACCCATGCTAAGCTCGGGAGGGATCACCAGCTCATCATCCACTTCTTCCACTTCCTCCTCCAATTTCGCCTTTTTGGCACTAAATTCACGCCTGTCTTTGAAGACCCTGATCCGCCATACACGCTTGCTTCGCTTTTGTCACTGCTGCTATGGCAAATGCGGAAAACTGGGCCCACGTGTCTTCATCAGCCTTAGTCCCACTATCCATCTCGGCACAGCCGCAGCCGCAGCTGCTTCGACCAAGCGACGAGCTGGATTGAGCCTCTGCTCCGTCTTGGGCTGATCTCTATCCTTTCGGTGGCGAGCTGAACCATCGAACTACTAATCCAATCCTCCAAAATTCAAGCGTTGGATCATCTCTCGTAAAGATGTACTTAATGTGATCCACTTTGCAACAACATCAAGTGGGTTATCCTGAGTACTGTGATAATAAACGGTCTAATCCAATCTTCAAGAAGTCATCCATAAGGCTTATGCATTTCGATGGTCTATTAGCGACATTGATTAGTTCAACGTGAAACATGATGATTGAGGTCTCTGCTCTAGCTTACACAAATGCCCGCGAATTTCTATCGATCTGCTTTCAGAAGATCCTAAGGCATTGACCAGAAGACACTAGAGGCATATTTGAGTTGCATCAATCCCAGTGGGTTCATGTTCTTGCGATCGTGCACTCGTTCGTGTGCTTCCAGGCTTACTCTTGGATAACCATGTATGCAGGTCGGAATCCATCATTCTAGTATTGATAACACGATCGTGCTTGTACCCACATCAAGCTAATCTGAATGCAGTGGCCTGTCAAGTCTTGGTCCCGGCGGTGGTAGCTTCATGCTACGTCGGAACACGAACATGATCGAGCTTGTACACCTACATCAGGCTCATCTGAATACAGTGGCTTGTCACGTCTCAATCCCGGCGGTGGTAGCTTCATGCTACCGTTGGAACACATCAACTGTTCGGGCGAAACAGGACCAGCGAAGGAGATGAATGGTTCAAGATCTGAGTTCTGGAAATGAGGAACAAGAAGATTGTGTGCTGCAAGTTTATACACTTCGCTGGTGTCCGGTATGTGCTCAGTGATCTTTTCCCTTTCCTTGTCGACGTCGGGGTTCGACTCGCAGTCCCATGCGGCCCCTGTCGCCGGATTGTTTCTTTTCTAAGCAGATCTTAATATTCATGTAATATATGGGATAAAAAAAAAAGGGTTTGAAAAGTCAACAAAAGAAGCTGAAGGAGAACAGTGGAAGCTTGGCTGTTTTAAAGAGAGGAGAGAGGGGGGCCTTTAGCAGAAACGAAAACAGGGGAAATAAAAAACAGGGAAGAGGAGAGAAAGAAAAGAAAGGAAAAAAGGAAAAAGAGAAAATTTTTGACGTGCTCACGACGCGGACGCCTCATCAAGCCGACTCAACTCCGTTTTGCAACACTGGTAGGTGATCGAAGTTTTAATCATCTATTTGAACGAATCGTCTCAATTACGACTTGAAATTCGGATTTCTTGGAGATTTGTGCGGCGAAGTCCAATTTTGAGTTGTTGAGCTACGTATTTTAGTGGAAATGATACTTTAGGATGCTGTGAAGGTATATCATTTTACGGATTGTGATTTGAGCTTGTGGTTTGTCCGGAATGGAATTTTAAAGTTGGGAACGTGTTCTGGAACTGTAGTGAACAGTAACTTTGAGCTTGATTTTTTTGTTGTTTTCGGTGCTATTTTGGGGTGACTGAGTTGGGGTTGTTGTAGTACATCAAGAGAGCTTTCTAAGTAAGACAGCTTGAAATGGAAATTTGTGGAGAAAGTTATAGCAAAGTTAGAGCGTGGGTCGCGTCTAGCGGAAAACGATGGGTTTCCGCTAAATGTGAGCTTTCATTGGTGCATAGGTGTCAGTTTCATCAAAAAATAGATGCAGTATAGTCCAGTCGTTATTAGAATATCATTTCACTTGACCTTTTAATATTATTTTTCGGTTATTTGTTAGGAATTTGAGTGCGTTAACTCAAGTTACCATCATAATTGATTTTTGGCTTTTCCAAGATAAGTGACACTATTTTTTCTTTATATTTTAAACTCACGTTTTGAGAAACATAATAGAAATATATTTTATGAGTTAATAAAAAGGCATCTTTTATTGCCTAAAATAGGATCGAGATATTACTACTATTTTGTTCTTTGAAAGAATGAGTTATAGAATCGATTTAAAGTTAATCCTACTCTACCACTATTTCGAAATCTTTCGATTTAAATGGTTGATTTAAATGGTTGTTTGAAAAAAGGGTTTGTGAAATTCTTTAAGAAAGAATCTTGAACCGTTTTGACGATCGCTTTGATATTTATATATCAAATGCTTGAGTTGTGTTATGACTTTCATTCTGATGTTGCATTACTGGATATTGTGATTGATGGTTGATGCTCGATATCTCTGCGAACCCTGAAGGGTGTGACGATTCATAAGCTAAAATTCGACCTTTTTGTCTCTATATTTTCACGCCTTTTTTTAATTTAAGTTCTTGCATCTTCTGATCGAGCCATTTGATTTTCACAATTTTTATAATGAAGTTTCTCCGACATCAGATGCGAACAAATCCAACTGACCTAGCAGCCGAATAGTGCTCTAGACGTGAATAAAATTTTCCAGTATGGACATCCCTGTGGGCATTCGCAATATTTGAACTTTAACCCATGTTAAACTCCGGTGTCACTTCACCACGTTCGCATGAACATCAAAAAATTTTAGACGTGTCATACTATGTTGTTGTCGGACGGCCACGTTGGCTGAACTCTAGTCGAATCTGGTTAAAAAGTTTGTTGAAGAGGAATAACTTGATGTTATAAATTGAAGGGTTAATATTACGAAAAAATCCAACCTAACATTTTAATAATAAATTTATCCAAAATTAATTTTTTGACCACAAAAAATTACAAACTAGTATATATGTGACAAATTTATCTAAACTAATTTTTAGACTACTAAAAATTTCAAATTGGTATTCTTGTGATTCTTTTCTATTAGTTTTCGTTAAATTGGATTAATATCACGAAAAATCATAAACTAATACACTATTGGTACACCCGTCAACCGCTATGTGTCATCTAACTCGGCAAATTGACTGTAAAATTTAATAGAAATAAATTGAGGGTAAATTTATCATATGTTTACCAATTATAGATTTTTTGTAGTCAAAATATTAATTTGGTAAATTTGTCTTACATGTATCAATCCTAAATTAAAAAGGAAAATTTCAAATAGGGACCCAAAGTGTCGTTATTTTCTCAAAAGAAGATCTAAAGTGGAGTCTGTATCAAATAAGAATCCAAAACAATCATTTAGTCTGAAAGAAGGACTTGGTCAGCAAACAGATGCATTTTCGATACGTATTTTTGATCAGGGGTATTTTCGTCCAATACATATATATTTTTAGCATTTTCCTTTTTCCCTTTTCATCTTCTTCTTGATCCCACTATGGTTGTCCCTATTCATCATCTTCTTCGTCAATGTTGAAGATTGATCAAGAAAACCAAAATTGGGGAACGGCTGGTGAGGGCTCCGCAATCCTCGACAGTCACTGGTAAGGACATGTGATGGCTCGACACCCATTGCCGATAGCGGGTGAGGGCTTGCAAGCCGACCCTCGCCAGATTGGCGGGGTAGCCTCGCCTGTGGCCGACGAGGGCTCACCGACCTTGCTGACCACTGGTAAGGGCCGATGAAGGCCTACAAGCCCTCGCTCGTAGCTAGCGAGGGCTCGACGCCCATTGTCAACAACGGGCAAGGGCAGTTGAGCCATTATTGGTTGCGGGCGAGGGCTTGCTGACCTCGCCCTCATTGGTAGCCCTCGCTTGCGGCTAGCGAGGTCTCCACGGCCCTTGCTCGTTATCGACAATGGGCATCGAGCCCTCACCGGCCCTTACCAGTGGCCAAAAAGGGGTCATAGAGCCCTCATTGATCCTTCTCCAATTTTGGTGTTCTCGATCAATCTTCAACATTAATGAAGAAGATGATGAATAGGGACAACCATGGAAGAAGATGAATAGGAAAAAGGAAAACGAAAAAAGAATACATTTTGGATGAAAATATCCCTAATTAGGCCACTCGAATACACATTGGAGGTGCATATGTTCTTAGGTCATTCTTTAAGGTTAATTGACTATTTTGGGTTGTTCATCGGTCGCGAGTCAAGTCATTCTTTGAAATTAAATGACTATTTTGAATTCTTATTTGAGACGAACTCACTTCAAGTCCTTTTGAGAAAATGATGGTATTTTAGGTTTTTATTTGAGATTTTTCCAAATCAAAAGAACACGAAGTTGATTAAAAAAAAAGTGAAAAACAAATGAAAGCAACGTAATAAAGCGCATTTAAACCCGGCACTCCCAGCACCGAGCCCACAAAAAGTCACCGATTATTTGAACCCGCCGCCGCCCGCAAAGAAGAAGCACTTCCGCGTATCAATCGCCGGCGAGAGAGAGAGCTCGTAACGAATTACGACAAAGTAGCGGCGAATCTCCGTCGACTCTGACCGCAACATGTGGCGGAGGCTCGTCTCCGGCGGCCACCTGCGCCTCCCCCTCCCTAGCCACTCCATCCCGCATCGCTCCGCCGCGGCCTCCGCCGCCGCCGCGAACCCCACCGTCGCCTCCGCCGTCAACTCCATCCTCCTCCGCTCCCTCAAGGAGCACTACCTCGAAATCTCCAAGATGACTCCTCCTCCCGTACGCCCTCTTCCTTTCCCACCTCCGCTTTTTCTCCATTCCTTAAACCCTCGGAAGAGGTTCTGGAAAGGGTCGCAGTCGATAGGGTTTTAGCCTAATCGTTACTGCTCTTGCAAACTGCAGAAGGTGAATCCCCCGTCGCCGTTCACGATCGTGAAGGGCGCGCTCGACGCCGACGGTCCGGTCCTCCGGCGGACTTACAACGACGAAGAGATCAGCCTCTACGTCATGCGGCTGGCGAATCTGGTCCCCGGCGGCGGCCGAGAGGACGACGACGAGGACGACATCAATCAGCTGTTCCTTCACGTGAGCATCGCGAAGCCTGGCCAGGAGGAGGCCCTGCATTTCCTGTGCGGGTTGTATCCGGACGCGCTGGGGATTCACTCTGTTTCGATGAGGCCGAAGCTCGAGACGACGGGTTTCCTCGTGGTTCCGAAGAAATACAATGGCCCCATTTTCGAGTAAGTGGGTGTTGGCATTTCTTTTTGTTTATGCACTTCTTGGCTCAGGTGTGGCATAGAATTGTCTGAAAGAAGGCCAATTATAATAAGATGGAGAGGTTGAAGTTTCTGATCATTTCATTATGAAGCTTGGGGACGTTTAGTAGGGGCTTTTGTATGCATTGGTTTTGTATGGAGGTGCCCTTAAGTTCTAGTTTCTTCGGTGTAGAAATGTGGGAAGAGGTAGGAGTGTTAAAAATAAGGTTA
Source organism: Eucalyptus cloeziana (assembly GCA_014182715.1). Lineage (NCBI taxonomy): Eukaryota > Viridiplantae > Streptophyta > Magnoliopsida > Myrtales > Myrtaceae > Eucalyptus > Eucalyptus cloeziana. The sequence continues at coordinate 32,306,773 of CM024640.1, forward strand.
GTTATTTAGACTGAGGCGAAGGAGACATTCTTTCCGTTGCCAAGATGATTAGTTGTGAGATTCTTTCAGATTGTGCCAAGACTAATGACAGCTCCACATATCGACCATCGGAGCAGGAAATTGAGGGAGTCTTGTTATTCTTCTGAGGTGAAAGAATCAGTCTGCTTTACAAATTTTTGATCAGATAGTTTGAGGGAAATTCCAGTAGGCAGGTGAATGAATGAGGCTGTTTGTAAATGATGAGTGGTAGAACTTTAGTGGCCTCTTTGAAATCTATCTAATGATCTCTGCTATTGGGTGTAATGATGAGTGATAGAACTTTAGTAGCCTCTTTGAAATGTATCTAATGATCTCTCCTATTGGGAGTTGTGTCTAGTTGGGTTACAATGGATTGATGATTCTATGACTTTTCGTTGAATCTTTATGATGTTTTAAAATCTTATATCGTGGCAGTCATGTAAAAGGATAATGTTCAATTTGAATGTGCATCTTTTGTTGTTTTGTGAGAGGGTATATGTTTTTGATGGTGCGTACATATTAGCAGAGACTCATAATTCAGTCAGAAAATTGCCGTGTGACTCCCTAAAAAGTAGAGCTTCAGATGAGATGCAACTGCAGTCTGAGCTGTTAAAACAGATACATGGAGCTTGCTAGCCACTATCTTGTCCTAAATAGCTTGATGTTGGAAGATATTGAGAGAATTTGAGAAATCATAGTGTTGCACGACAAAAGGTGGCGACTCTACAGTCTCAACTTTTAGAGGGAAAAGTTATATGTGCATACAGTTTGATGGTTAAAATGTGCTCTGGATTTGTTTCTGGGTGCTTTCAACCTTTCACCAATCGTTGCTATCATTTTGTTTATGTGCTGAGTTTGATGCAAGTAGTTTTTACGAATGTGCAGAGACCTTGATGAAAAGGTGAGGGATGTGCTTCACAGTTACATTGAGGAACGGGGGGTGAATGAGAGTCTCTTCCCATTTCTTCAAGCATGGCTTTATGTCAAGGATCATAGGGGTCTGATGCGTTGGTTTAAATCAGTGGGTACATTTATCAGCAAAGATAAGTCTGCAAAAGATGCTTAATTTCAGTGAGTACCATCCATAAGTGAAAAGGCTGGTTTTCGCCGCTTTTTCTTCCATAGCTTATTGGAGAGGAAGTTCTATGGCCCGCAGAAAGCTTGGTGATTGAGCTGCTACTGTTTTGTGGCCATGTAGATTGCTTGGTGAAGCTAAGAAGTGCTAGTGGAGGGCATTTTTCAGTTGCGATTCACTTTGGCTGATTGGGAACAAGAGATTCTCAGATTTGGGTACTTATTCGTTAGTTGGCAGATGTTACATGGGATGGTCTAACGTTATATTTTGGTTTGTAATTTTATTTTTCACCAGTTTAATGTGCCATTGTTTTGCCATCAACTAATTACTTGAGGTTCTTCTTGTTACCCAGGACATTCTCTGCCATCTACCTGCTCAATTTTGGTTTGAAATTTGAACCTCACCATTGCCAGGATTGGGAACGTTTCCATTTTCATTGAGGCTATGTTTGGTGGACTGGGTGTAACTCCAAATAGGACAACTTATATCCTATCTGGTGTTTGTTGGGACGCGAAATCTGGATATGTCTGGATACTGGATATAAAAATCCCACCTAGGAAGTGGGATATACCCAGAAATAAGATGGATTAAAAGAAAAAGAAAAAGAAAAAGAAAAAGAAAAGAACAATATGAATCAAAAGACGAATTGATGGAGAGAAAACGAGCATAAGGGCTCTACCGTTGTTTGACGCTGCGATGTCGCCCATCGGACTTGTCGGACATTTAATTCTCTGAGACCTAGAGATTTCAACTGTCAAATTTTGGCATTAGGAATATTTTCAGGATAACTTCAGAGCCGGAAGCAATGCCAGGCTGAACCTCAAAACTAAAAAAACATCCCAGATACCCAGACATTTCCACAATGACATCTAAAAGGAGATGGGAAAAACGAGTCTAATCAGATTCTATCATCTAACTTTTGTGTTTATGGCGCAAAGATATCCAAATAACTCTTTCCCCTTCTACTCGGATATATTGATAAAACTAGAGTCCTTTTGATAGAGTTGCTTGGCATTTGGAGACGCATTGCTCGTATGCAAACGCTTGCGCGTGATCATATCTGTCTGGCAGTTCGAATCCTTTGAAACTGGCATCCTGTCCCTGAAAAATTTTCTAAGCACACTACTTAACAAGGAAATGTACAAATTCCCTCATAACATGTATGTAACATTGGCTAGCTTATAGAGATAGAAAATAGAATATAAAACAAAATGCAACAGCAATCTCCCCTGCTAGACAGAACGATGACTTAACTTTAACTTGCGTGCCGGTGCTTAGATATGGTCTAGTGTGCTATTGGTCGAGACGACTGGTTTTTGTTGACGTATCTACCTCGTCTTTTGTTTTTACTGATGTGTCTTTTGTCAAGGTCAACGTGTTAGTCATGTCATGTATCACGTGTCATCACGTTAGATTTCATAAATAGAACATTTATTTAGAGAGACACTAGTGACGCGTTTGGTAACGTTTCTGTTGTCGGAAATAATTTTTTTTTAGAATCATTTTTTTCTATTTCTATTCTCGGAAATAATTTCTAAGTATTTTAAAGCGTTTGATAATTATATAAAATTTATGTTTTCGGAATAGAAATATATTTGGTACAACTCTAAATATTTTTATGGCTTAAAATTTATTTTAATTTATTAATAATTTTATTACACTTTTCTTTTTCCTTTTTCTTCTCCTTCCTTCCTCCCAGCCTTGCCAGATCTGGGCTAAGTTGAGCCTTGCCCAACCACGGCGAGGTGCGGGGGGGCCTCACCAATGGCTGGCGAGCTTGGGGTGATCTCACCATGGGCTGGCGAGGCTTTAGCGAGGTTGTTGGGCCTCGTCTGGTCGGTCGCCAGCCATCACCAAGGCCGACGATTGGCTAGGGGAAAAATAAAGAAAAGAAAGGGAAGGAATGAAGAGAAAATAAAAACTCATTTCTTGAGTTGTTCCCGGGAACAAGAAATAATTTTGTTTTTGTTTTTTCTTTTTATTTCAAATTTATTTTCATGAACAAAAAAATTACTAAACGGGTTTCTATTTTATTTCTGTTCCGAGGAACAAAAGAATAGAAACAAGTATTTCCCGAAGCGTTACCAAACAACACCTAAAAGTTCATGGGGAAAATTTTTCACTTCAGTAAAAATTTGTGGGTTGTTTTTGGAATTTGGCCTTCTTCGACCATGTCAAACCATCCAAGTAAATGAGTACAAAAATGGGTCTTCAAATTCATAAATTATGATCTCCCTGCTACATTTCTGTACAAACTCTAGGTGACATTAATATAATATCAAGGCATCCACGAAAGTCATAAAAATACAAAGCTAGACATCCAGGTGGTTCCCATGCAGAAAATCGGGAAAAGAAGAGATACGTCGCAAGACCAGGTAAGAGAACGATAAGCCAAAGAGAATCGTGTTTTGTTTATAAAGAAGTGAGATCTAGCCAACCACATGGCTGAGGAGGTGACACTGCTCAAGACCAGGTCAAGCAGAACGTTCAATACAAATGGAAGATCTCTCCGACAAAAGATGACTCTCCCACAGGATCCTCGACACAAGACATGGCAAGGGCCATGGCATGGTGCGATTCTGGGCTAGGTTCGGTGATGACAAGGTAAGTGATTATGTGCCGTACAGTGTTTGTTTCTCTAAATGCACCTTGCACATGGATTAAATCACAAGAAAGAGTCGGGTCCACTGACTTTATCCGATTATGTGGTTTTAGAGAAGTCAGAGACAATGTTAAGATCTAAATGCAAACATACTATCTAAATGGCGTATCTCTTCAATAATCTGTTTGGGTTTGTTGGGGGGGGGGGGGGGTGGTGTTTGGAATTCTGCAGATTATGCCATCAATATGGACTGCTTTTATAAGTGAAGGCAAACAAGAAGCAGCTCCTACAGAGGCAAGTGAGCACCTGCAGAAGCTGGAAGAACAGCTTAAAGGGAAGAAATTCTCTGGTGGAGACAACATCGGAAATCTGGACATTGCGCTTGGATGGTTGGCCAATCCACTTTGGGGTCTTTGAGGAGATATCCAGCCTCAAAGTGGTTGATGGTGAGAGGTTTCCACCTCTATTTGCATGGTTGAAAGAGTTCTCAGATGCTCCAATAATCAAAGATCGTTGGCCACCTCATGACAAGCTTAACCCGAAGTTCATTGCTCTTTGTCAAGTGCATCGCGTGAAGTCATCATCAGCTTGAACTATATTCTTTTGTTGGAGGTTGTTAAGACTCGAGTTACTGGCAACTTTCATGTGCATATTCCAGCTTGGTTACTGATCTTTTGAATAGATTTTCCCTTCAACTATGAAATAGTTTGCTATCCCAAATGACATATTTCTATATACAGAATAGTTTGTCCTGAGTGCATGCTAGAGATAAAATTGGTATGAATTCAGTGGACAATGGAACAGTTGCCAGTTTCAGACATGAAACAATTGAACAGTTCAAAGTGTAATTCATAAAGCCACTAGCACATGGCTACTGGCTAGTTGCTGTACCAACCGAAAAGCGTACAATGGCATCACATTGGGTTTTCTAAGAAGTGACGAAATAGCTAGAAAATTCAAATAACGCCTTGAAAAGAAATAAAATAACGGAACTTCATTTTGTGATTGGTAGGTTGAACAGGATGACCGTGCCACATAGTTCCTACTTCCTCCACATAAGCAAGAAAACCAAAAGAAACACAAATAACAACTATGCCAATATTGTATAGTCAACTGACATCATTGAACAGCAACAAAATCTTGTAACAGAAGATTGATTTTTGGAACTTAGTACATTCACAACTCCACCATTCCACCACCGAGGGGTGAAAAGGTCAACTATGCAGAAAAACCATTTTGACAGGTCGTAAATGCAACACAAGCATAACACAAGGACAAGCATGACGAGCCTTTGAGTAGCAAGTTGTCAAGTCTGCACAATAATTTTTGAAACAAATATGCTGAGCAAAGAAGATTTCGCAATATGTAAAATTGTGCCTACAACTGATAAATAGTCTAATCTGTACCTGGACGGTTCAAAGAGTTTCATCTAACGTATAGAAGCCTCAACATTGTTGGATCCAATCCAAGTAGCTGCATAGGATGCTACACTCTCTCCCAAGAACTTGAGATGTAGAACTCACTTAACAAATGGAACCCCTGAGGGGACAGTTTGGGCATATTTCTCATACTGTCGCCCAAAGAACTGTCTCAGAAAAAACTCTTCATATGGTATCCGTTTTGCAAAGAAATGCCAAGTAACTGCTGCAAATGCAAACATAGACACAGGATTGCACAGCATTATTTGAGTCCCGACCGACCAGATGAAAAATCCGCAATATCCAGGATGACGAATAAACTGATAGATTCCGTGAGTTATCAGCTTGTGATGATCCTCATGATAGATTTTGATCAAATGCGTGAATGCCTGCCCAGCAGTTATAATCGCCATCTTCCTAATGATCTCTCCAACTACAATCAGGGCTAAGCCGAAATTGCTGATCCACCAGCATTCTTTCCAAGATGGAAATAGAGAAACTTCAACATAATACTCCACCAGCGAAAAGAACATTGCAAGAAGATAATTTCGGCTGATCAAGAGGGATTTAAGAGTTACATTTGATCGTCCATGAAAGGCCACTGCAAGGATATACTCAGACCCATGAAAGAAGATAATTGACAAGAGTAATTGGGACAACTGTCTGCAGGCTGTGTAACTATATATCTCTGCCATTATTTGATCAATCAAGGTGCATCGATTTACAGTCTTCAATGTAGTCCTCTGGGACCGGAGGATTCAGCTATGGGATTAGTAATCTTCTTGGATAACTTCAGACCTGGAAGCGATGCCGGGCTGAACCTCGAAACTGACAAAAGACATCCAAGATCCTCTGAAAGACATTCCCTCATTGACATCTGAAAGAAGATGGGAAAAACAAGTTTTGGGTTATAAAAGAATCCGGTGCTCAAATCCAATAGTACTTTTGCGCTTATGGCACAAAGACATCCAAATAAGTCTTTCCTTTTTTTACTTGGATATGGAAAAAACCAGAGTCCTTTGGATAAAGTTGCTTGGCAATTGGAGAGACGCTGCTTGGATGCAAACATTAACAACGCAACAGATTCCCTGATAACTCCATTTTATTCCATGATCATATCCGTCTAGCAATTCATATCCTTTGAAACTGGCATTATGTCCCTAAAAAATTTTCTAGGTATACCACTAAACAGGAAATATACAAGCTCCCCCTTACAACATGTATATAGAATTGGCTAGCTTATAGAAAAAGAAAACAGAAAAGGAAATAAACCACAACAAGTAATCTCCCTCAGTAGACAGAAGGTAACCTTCATGCTTCACTGCATTCTACGAGGGCACAACATTCTCTAACCTAACAACCCCTAGCACACTTGACCAAATCCAAGCAACGGCGCAGCAAGTTATGAAGAAAAAATAATTTCCCACAACATTTGGAGTTTAGCTCTAATTTCAAACACCGAGCCATGACAGCATCTAAAGACGACATGGCGATTTCAATATCTTCAATGCAATGAAATACACTAGCAATACATCTAAGCTAGACGTGATCAAAAGCACAACCGGGAAGACATTATTCTAGTCGAATTCAAAAATTTAGCGGGTCAAAATCGCGGGAATCAAGCTCGTCTCGGCAGTCGATAAGATCAGCAGACGTCATCGGGAAATCATACACCGCCGGAACGACAATCAAGCCATGGCCAAAAAGAATCGATGGTATGAAACTCAATCCAGCTGCGGAATCTGATGATGGGTCGGCCATTTTCATTGCTTTCCGAGTTCGCGGGACTCTTAGAAGAGGGCGTGAGCGAAGCCCTCGATCGAGCAAGGACAAAGCATACCCACGAGCTCGTTGAAGCAGATGATAGCGAAGAGGACGCACCTCACCATTGAAAGAGAGGAACTTGACATGACCAGAGCTCGAAAACGCCCAAAGAGGTGCAAACTTCAACACGGATTCACGCCAAGAAACCTTCCGAGACTCCAGAAAAAGGATAGGGATGGAGGCAAGAAAGACCGACAAGGGTTGGGAGCTGCAATGGAAGAAAAGGATTTCAGACTGCAGAGGGGAGAAGGAAAGGTCGTTACTTTACAGGTCGCTGGGGAAACCGGAAGGACCGGTGGCAGGTTAAAATGTTCTCGAGTCTCATAAATAGTTGAATTTCTTTACTATTTTTTCTTCATAATAATAGAAAACCAATCGAAGCCATTTTGTTAGGATGGCATGAAGTCCACCTAATTGCAATCTGAAAGGCTTGAACCCATATGATAATGTATATGAAGTAATAGGATTTTTCATTATTTTAGGATTAAAGGCTTTGCAAATCTTTAAAATGTTAATATTTATAATTAAATTGATAATTTGTCAAAATGTTTAAAATGAAATTGACACAATGAAAATGTCCAATGATGAGTAGTTTTAGATTCCGTCATGATTTTATCTAGAGTCTAGAACTTACCCGATAGAATTGATTCTCTATATTTTGAAATTTGGAACCTACTTTATATATTCTAGAACAAAAAACTTACATTGTCTCTAGTCCTAAGGTCTCTAGAATTTACCTAGAAATCAAACAATTCCCTTTTGTTGTTTCTTTTTTAGTTAAAGAACATGAAAGTGAGTGTGTTAATAAAAATGCAAATTTCCCATTTGCCGATAGCAAAAACAAACATGTACGCTGGTCTTGTCACTTTTTTCCAAGGTTAAGTCATCCCCGGCCACTTCAAATTTAAAAAGGAAACGAGATTCAGCCGCTAATCGTGTTGAGAGGTTCACTTTTGAAGACCTACTCTCACTAATGCCATATGAAAATATTCATTTTGGAAGATGGTAAAGTAAAAGAAGCATATTCGTACGGCAATCTTAATCTTAAGGAAGGCACATTCCTTGCTTCTTTTGCGAGTTTTTGTGGAGAGCAGTTTGACAATTAATTTCAAAATGGAAGATATTCTAATTTCTGAGTTGAATGATGCTTGATAATGAGTCATTGAGATTGGTTTCCAAACTTGGTATACCGGATCATGTATATTGAACCTACTTAGTATGCTACATTACTCAACATACTCATTTTGTACATCACTCTTAGTAAACTTCACATATTTATATGGCAACAAGCAGATTTATGTTTGTTCTAAATTCGTTTCTCGATTATTCCGATTCGGTTCTCAATTCGATTCCCTCGAGAACCAATTTTATTTTGAAATTGTGCTCGTCCCTATAAATCTTTATTATTGAATTAGCGGTCGGGTTATGATTTTTTTGGCTTTTTTTTTTCTCAGAAAAGGAAGGGACAGCTCAGCAAAGCGTGAAGGCATGATATCACCAGCGTGGCACTATCGGTAATTAAAATAATAAAAACTGGGATTCTGGTGATGGTGTGTGCACGGCTACACCACAGCTTCATCGCCACCGCCGCCACCGCCGCCGCCGCCACCGCCGCCGCCACCACCGTTCCCGGTCGCTGCAGCGGCTGCGGCCGCGGCCGAACTCGCGCTCCGGCACCCCGCCTCGTCGCCTTCTTTTCCTCCCTCGTTTCGAGGTACGGTTTTCTCTTCTCTGCCTCTCTTCCTCTTTCGCCTGCACCGCCGTTGCGGCTTCGCCGTCCTCGAATGGAATGGAACCAGTCGCTTTCCGGTCCGTTCGGCGTGCGTCCTGCGTCCTGCGAATAGGACGGTAATGTGGAGTTTCCTGCGGCGGTTGCAGCTCTAGAGATCGCGGGGAAATGGGCGACGACGGTCCGTCGAAGGGTTCGGAGGTGGTCGTCGACGATCGGCAGTCGCTTGATCGGAAGATCGACGCGATCCGGAAGGCCGGGCCTCAGAAGCTCCAGGTCCTTTTTTTTATAAGAAAAATCTTTTTTTTTTTTTTTTTTTAATTATTCCTGCTCGTCGTTTGAGGTGCGGAATTTTTCGACCTAAAACTCCTCGAGAAGTTGTAGTCAAATATTGTGGTGATACTGCGAAAAAACTGATGAAGATTTCGCACTTGGTAAAGTCCGTACGATGATACTTGCCGGCGATGTCGAATTACGCACTTCTGATGATAAAGTAGTACCAGTTGTCCGCAATTCGTCGACGCATGGCATACAAGTAAACAGGTTTTGAGCCAAGTTTTTTTGAAGATAGTCAATGTATTTTGGCACAACCTTATCTAGGAATGTGGACACGTGGGAATTGTGATATCTATCTTGTAATGCTTTTGACTTTGACACACTGCTGGTGGGATTCATATCTGGTTTTTTTTAAATTCCTTTTTCGGCACATGGAAGTTTCCCCTGCATTCGTGTCATCGATTTATGCAGCATCAGACGTAGATTTTGGGTCGTAACGAGTATTATTGGCAGGTGATTGCAGATTTTGATGCAACACTGACTAGGTACTGGGTTAATGGCCGCCGGGGCCAAAGTAAGTCCCCGTTGATTGTTTTGGATTATGTTCTGTTATTTCCTGCTTCATTGTCGGTGCTCTCCCTGGTTGTCATGTCTAATAATATTAGTAGGCAGTCATGGCCTTTTGCAACAGGGGAATCCGGAATACAATGCTAAGAGGCAGCAGCTATATGAATATTACCATCCGCTAGAGTTCTCTCCAACAATTCCGATTGATGAAAAGACAAAGCTCATGGAAGAGTGGTAAGCTATGTCTCTGCTCTTCATGGTACTATTTATGCTTGTTGCACAATGGGATTTTGTTATGTTTTAAGTTTGTAAGTACTGTTGACATCAAGTAACGTGGGTTTTGAGTATCCTAGCATGAAGTAAAACACTCATTTTTGAGTTGCAAATTAGTGCACCAAAATGCTGCAGTATAGTATCAGCTCTCTCTGAATTACTGTAATCAAACAGGTGGGAGAAGACTCATGCTCTTCTTGTTGAGGGTGGCCTCTCATATGATGATATAAAGAAGTCTGTCGCTAGCGCTAACATTGCTTTTAGGGAGGGTGTAGTGGAACTCTTCGAGTTTTTGGAGGTAAATTTCAACTTTCATGGAATGACCACTGCATCTAGCCGTAACAGGCCTCCTAGAGTGTGTGAAGTGCTCATATTCTTCTTTTCCAGTGGGGTAGATGTCATCAAAGAATCAGTGCAAATAATTTCAGCGTCTTGTTATAGGTATTAGTGCCTTGAGTGCAATTACGCTAGTTATGTCTCAGTATTCTCTCTGTTGGTTGCAGGAAAGAGGCATTCCCATCCTTATATTTTCTGCAGGGCTGGCAGATATTATAGAGGAGGTTAATACTGAAAGAGAACAACAATTATGGTACTATTTTCTAAGTAAGTATCTTTCTAGTATAATTTGGTTCTTTTTTCTATGTTGACACTAGGTCTTGAGGCAGAAGCTCCACAGATCTTTCAGAAACATTAGGATTGTCTCAAACCGGATGGAGTTTGACAATGATGGTCGCCTTATATCTTTCAAAGGTATCAGTTAAACAATTTCATGCTGCAGAGAAATGTCAAATGCATTACTTGGAATTAAATATTCATATGACAGTACTTCCCTGATTTCCTGAAGATCCTGTTAGCTAAATATTGTGCTTCTTTCTTGAATCCTTTTTGTGTTATTATAATTCTTATCTAATGACCTACTTCTGCATGCACTTGTGGTTGGTTTTTTTGGTCATCTTCTTTTTTATGATATTATCTCTATGGTGAAGAGTAATTGACTTCTTGTTGTTGACCACTCTACTGAAGCTGATAGAACTTCTACTAGGATTAGCTTCTTACTTTTAAGCTTAATGGATTACTTATATTACATGGTGGTTATTTGATGCATTTGGGATGTGGTAATATAACTTGGTGGACTGGGAGTAGAATTTTCTTCTTTTGCTGCTTATTCTACAGATGTCATCATCAGTTTTTATATGACCTTTGCTATTTATATGGATTTTGTTACTAAGTACCCTGCGATCACTTAAACACCTTGGTAAAGAAAGTTTGTCATTGCCAATGCATTGTCTTTCTCAGGTTACGTGTAGTTAGTACATTGGAAATGAAAAACATTTCTTTATTAAGCATGGTTAACCAGTGCCCTAGGGGTACTTGTTAACAAGACCCTTTAATATAGGCATGGATTACATCACTGTTGTCTCCTGTGATGTGAATTTTTCAGTTTGCTTGAGTATGTGCTTACCAATAGATGAATCCAGCTTTACTTTTCTGTGTATATGTTGACATGTCCAGGGAGGACAATTCACAGTCTGAACAAAAATGAGCATGCACTTGACATGGCTGCTCCGCTTCATGAGCGATTAGGGGATGCTAATGGACTAGTTGATGATAGTGTCTCAGTGAAGATGAGAACCAATGTCTTGCTTCTTGGGGACCATATTGGGGACTTGGGGATGTCTGATGGTCTGAACTATGAAACGCGAATATCACTGGGATTCTTGTAAGTCTATTTCCCTTTGTCATGTGCAGGAGTTCTGAGTGTTTACATCAAATTTTAAGGCTCCACCTTAACCAAAAAAGGAATTATAAAAAAGAAAGAAGAAACTTCTTGCACCACACAGACTTTTAGCAGTGGTCTGTAGCAGAAGGGTCTACCAAATGTATTTCACGATGATCTTCTGGGAAGTTCATGCAATTTTTTGCTATATTCATAGCTTTGCCATCAATGATGGAAACAGTTAAAACTGTCAATGTAGAGGGGAAATGACTGATCTGATGTTTCCATGTTGATGGCTCTATGTTTTCACTTTCCTTGTTTAAAAAGCGGCCATTGCTAGATAACTCTGTTCTCTGTGAATTTATCTACTTCGTTGACTGTGTGAACATCTTTTGTAGGAATGACAATATTGATGGTTCCATCAATAGCTACCGCAAAGCATTTGACGTGGTTTATCTGGTTAGTCAGACTAACTCCCTAAAAATTTCCTCGTTCTTTTCATGATCTTGATTGTCTTGTGATTCTCATTGCATTAAATGTCTTTTACACTTTTATTTCACAGAATGATGCTCCCATGTTGGGGGTGCTGGAGCTTGCCACTCAGCTTCTTCCAGCTGAAGCTACTTGACTACAGCTGACCCTTTTGGTTAATTCATTCGGGCGTTTAACTTTGAGGCAGAAATTTGTCATAGTAAGATGATTATTGGACCCAGTAGAAAGATGAGATTGTATCTTCCGCTGCTGAATTACAGGGCTTGCCTCGGCGTGAGTCCTGAGATGAATCATGAAGGTGACCTGACGAGATTTAATTGGTAGACCCTATGCCATGTTGAACGTTGGTAATGTAGTGACACATTCGGTATTCTTGGTCCTAAGTCCTTAAAATTTTGTGTGTACAGAGTCTTCACGCTCTGCTTCTTCAATTCTTTTCCCATGGTCATATGTCCTTTTTCCTTTGGACTGATTATGGCATAGACCTGCTACGCTCGAGCTTAATGCACCGGAACTCAGTGAAGTCCATGCACCATATCTGGACCTCGAGATGCGTTAGAAGGTTCCCATGCATGAGATTTCTACAAGCAATGTCTTTTTCTTTGTTTGTTGAAGTAGACTGTCATTGACATCTACAAAAGTTCACACGTGTGCAACTTTTACCTATATTTCCAAGATGTGGGCTCAGACGATGGTGCTGCATTTTGAACAAAGTAAAGAACAATGCTTGTCCACAAGGCGGGGTCAACGGATTAAAAATGGATTATCAAATCCGAGGGTTTGAATAGTGTGCTTTACATATGTATAAATTCAAATTTGACAAAACCAGTAGCTCCGCCAGATTTCATAAAGTACGAATGGAAATGGGTTTGATAACGACTTCCCTTTCATCACACGGCCAATCAAATTTGGTCAACCCGTCTGTCTTCTTCTCCACCATCATCATCATCCTCTCCTTCATCCTCTCCTTTGAATTAGCACTCCTTTTCTTTCCCTCAGAAGTTGTCCCTCTTGAAAGAAATTCCAATTGCAGCCTTTTTTCGTCGCATGAAGATTTGGAAATGGAAACACAGAGGAGAAAATGAGAGGTGATTTGGCTCTGTTGAAGCCAAAGAAATAGAGGGCAGTTTCAAGAATTGAGGATTCAAGTCTTTCAGTGCTTTCTTTCAGTAAATGTTACAGACGCGTTCTTCCCTTTAATCATATCCCGGCGGACCCCTTTCGAACCAACTACCTATCTTTACCTGTCTCCGCTGTGAAGATCACCATCGATCCGCACGGCCACGGTCTCTGGTTCAAGTCCAGGATGGCGCAGCTGCACCACCGGCGACTTCCTGCAGACGGGGCACGTGGCGTGCAGTCTGAGCCACGGGTCGACACACTCCATATGGAAGAAGTGCCCGCACTCCGGCAGCAGCCGCAGAACATCGCTCTCCTCGTATTCTCCCAAGCATATCGAGCAAGAACAACCGCCAATCTTCTCGTGATGCTTCACGCTCGAGAATAGGATTGTTGGGTAGCTCTGGAGCATGGCCTCGTCGATCCCTCCGCCCGCCCCGGTCATCGACAAGGCATGGAGGTGCCGGCGTGTGATCCGAGCCAGGATGCCTGCCTGGTGGTGGGCACGGATGCAGTAGTAGGAGGAGAGGGTGATGGCGAGGACGAGGACGAGGGAACCGATCATGAACGTCACACCGTCTGTGAATGGGTTAATGACGCCGCCATCCGAGCTTCCATCGCCGCCGCTTGAATTGCTGCTGTTCATGTTCTTGCGAGCGTTCGAGAACAAGAGGGGAGCAGAAAGATTGGTTTTACTTCAGTTTTGTAATAGCAGACGTGAGGGTCATAAGGCTGAACAAGAACTAGGAGCTACCGTATTAATGACGTAATCGAACTGTCATGTAATATAATCATTTTTTTTTGGGTTGAAAATGGTTCCTTCATTCATTCATAAAAAAAAGAGAACTATAGGAATATGATAGATAAGTTTTCGAATATACAGTTTCCGAAAGAGATAAAGGGAAAAAGACACCCAACTTAGAGAGAGTTTTGATAGAACTTTGACAATCTAATCCGTGGTTTGGTTGACCTGCCTTTAACAGTGGGCCAGCTTCGTTGAGTCCATTTGGGCTAAAAACCCTTTGCATTGGCCGATTATGGCTACGTTTGGGAACTGCTTTCCAAGGGGCTTTGGGGGTGCTAAAGGCCTTTCAACTAAAATTATGTCCCTTACATTCCATGGATCTTTGCCCCAGCCTATGATGATTTCCACTAGAGGCAAACTATCACTTTCACACTCCTACTTCTCAATTTGTACCTGTTCTGTTCCCAGTTCCCACATGCACTTCCTTCTTGCCTCAAGTACTCGAGCCTGTGCAATAGAGCTAGGCATTCTGCTTGTAGAGAGGATGATGCTCGAACCTCATGCACTAATCCATTGATGACTCTTCCATTTGAATCGCGCGAGATCCTAGTGATTGAGCTCAACAATTCTCCTTGCACCCACGAGTAATCGACGTTCAGTTTCACCAATCAACCCTCTGGCGGTTTTCACTTTTCACTTGATAGGTTGGTTCGGTTTGCTCGGTTTCTTCGACCCTTTCTTCCTCTGCCATCGACTGAAGTTCTTCGTTTGTGCGTGAGCTATGTCAACGAGGGGTCATGGATCGTGTCGCTTGGCTCAGAAGATGCAGTTGCTGTGTGACTTCCAGATCGTCCAGAGCACAGCCACGACCATCCCATCTTCAGGTGATTCTCTTCCCTCTTCAAAGACTTCCGTGAGCCCCTTGTCAAATCTAGTTATAGTGAAGGCATTCTAGCCGAGGTTAATTCGTGGGTTTGACAATATTTGTTTTGTCCAATTGCAGAGCAAAAACAGATGTTTAGTTGTCTCTGGATGGATAGCACATAGCAGGCAAATGGGGTTAGGTAATACCTCCCTCTTGTATAGATTTTCCCTTATTTTGACAGAGGCTCCAAAGGAAAGTCCGTATTTTTGGGGGGACAGACAAATTCCAAATTTTATCCTGTTTGGTTCTGTTTTTTAACTCTAGGAACAAACCTTGTTATAACTGCTCTCACTATGTAAGTCCCTGATTTGTTGCTAGTCCACACTGGACTATCTTCCTTTGGGTTAGGGCTGATTAGAATAGCTAGGATTTCATTGATCACTCGATCTTTGAAAAGATTCTAAATCTTAGTTTTGTTCCAACCCCGTATTTCTTCATTAATTAGTTCAACGACCATCACAGGGTCATCTTTATTCATTGGACCTCTGATCACTCCCGATGTGAGCCATTTGTCTTCTCGTATTCAAATAGATTTTCTGTCCCCCACCATTAATTTTATCTCTGATTCTATAGCTTCTTTTTTAACTAAAATGTTTGCCATCTCATGACGGATGTTACCCTTTTCTTGCATTCCACGAGTCTTTGTTTGGGAAATAAATTTCTTTTAGAATCCCGCTCCATAGTGCCGAAGGGGTTGAGATAGCCACCAAGCTGGCTTACCTAGCATAGCTTTGTTGAAATTTATCAAGTCTTTGAAATCATGCCCCCCTTCATCTTTTATAGTTTTCATGACTTCCCATTTCTTCCAATGCAATCATCTCTTTAAATTATTTTGTTTCCACTAGAACAAGACAATTCTTCTTTCTATGGCATTGCACATTGAGATGGGTATTTTAAAAATTGACATCACCTACTGAGGAAGAGCTTGCACAACACTTTTTATCGAAGTTTTTTTACCTGCTTTGGATAGTAGCTTTTCTTTCTAGCCATCAAGTTTCATATCTACTCTAGCTAAAATCCATGCAAACATCTCTTTCTTTGACTGACCCCAATCGGATGGAATGTCGAGATGTTTGCTTGTCTTTTCTATGATCGGTACTCTAAGCTTGTGTGCCATGTTCCTTTTTAAGGTTAAAGGACATTCGTTGTTGAAATATACTCATGATTTGTTCGAGTTTATGGCTTGGCCCATCACAAAGCACTACTAATTTAAAATGGTTGCTAGACTTTGGCATGCTTTGATGGTGCCACCCAAAAAAAATATGGCATCTTTAGCGAAAAGTAGATGAGACAGAGTAGGGCAGTACCTGTTTAAAGTAATTCCTTCGAGACTCCCTTCTTCTATGGCTTTGTACATCATCCATGATCAAACATTTGCCATTAGTATGAATAGATAAATGAGAGAGGGTTAACTTATCTAATTCCCCATGAGTGTGAAATATCGCATAGGCTCTCCATTAACCTTCACACTAAAGGATATTGTTGAAACACATTGCATGATCAAAGCTCCCCACCTCTCATAGAATCCCATTTCAGCATGCATTCTCTCAAGAAGTCCCACTCGACTCTATCGTAAACTTTATGTATATCTAATTTCAGAATAGCTTGAAACTTTTTTCTTTTTCTTTTTTATTCTCAATTGATGGAGTACTTCCTTAATTATAAGGATATTGTCATGAATTTGTCTACCTTGTACAAAAACACTTTGTTTAGTAGCTATAATCTCTGGGAGCCGAAATTTCAATCTATTAGCCATCACCTTTGATATGATTTTGTAGTTAGAAGTACACAAACTAATGGGTCTAAATTTTTTTATATTTTTGACTTTTAGTATAAGAGAGATATGTGTTTTGTTAAGGCGGGGTCAAGAATACCTGTTTCAAAGAAATTTTGCACTAACTAGAGCAGTTCATTCTTTATGTTCTCCCAATAATGCTAGTAAAATTGGCCATTAAGTTCGTCAAGTCCTGGGGCCTTTATTGAACCCAATTGGAAGACTGCTTCTTTCACTTCTTCATGGGCTATGGTTGCTATAAGATTTTTGTTTATTTCCTTGTTAACTGGTCATGGGACACTGATTTACAATTGGTTGAAAGTTCCTCAATCCCACCGATTCATAGATGGTTCAGTAAAAGTCCCCTATGTGTTTTTTGAGTGTGTTTGGCTCTCTATACCAGTTTTCTTCATCAATCTTCAACATCGTTATCCTATTTTGTTGTCTTCTTTACACTGTCATGACTATATTGTTTCAAAGGGAAGAAAATAGAGAAGCGTATTTTTTCTCTATTGATAAACGTTCTACCCTTTTTTTTATTATTTTATATTTTGCAGTTATTTTCAATTAGAAAATAACTGCCTCTTCCTCTGATGAGCCCTTCTCTTATGGGCTGGGTTTGACCCAACATAAGTGGACATGCTTAACTTGGCCCATCAAATAAAAAACCCATCAGTTTGTCTTAAAATTAATATAGAGAGGATTTCTTGCAACAACTTCAGATATTATTTACAGAATATGGGGATAGGACAATTATTTATCTCCCATGAAAACGTGATCATTGATTGTTTTCTGCTTAATTTGCACAACATCGAAAGGGAATTAAATCCTATTTACGTTAAAAGTTCAGCAGGGTAAAGAATGACTGCAACAACATATTTGAATTATACTAAATCACGATCCTTTTTTTTTTTTGTCAGTCCTATTCTATTTTTATTCTAACTCTCATTCTCAGACTTTTGCCCTATCTTATTGCACGGTGTGGGAGTTGAAACCCACTCCTGAAACTAATTCGTCCCCACTCCAACCCCCTCGAGAAGGTGGGGATTCAAATTCCCCACCTCCCCCTTCCAAGTTGAAAGGGTGGCCACTGAGGCAAACCCTAGTGGTTAATCATCTGATCCTTTTAACCTAGTTAGATTTGAGGCAAGTTATTAAATGGAGATTTTAAAGCATCCATTTGTTCCCAGTAGATGGACCTAATTTCAGATTTGTCTATGTCATAAAGTACAATAAGGTAGGCAAGCGAACACTAAAAATATTTTATTTGTGGTTTAAAAATTAAAGAAGAAAATACCTCACATAATTCTTTTTCAACGTTAAAATGAAATTTTATTTCTGCCTATTTTTAATAAAACTAATTTTTTATGATCTTATTTTTGGGAAATGCGAAAACTATGTGATTGAATGTAGAACTTAAAATCGGGATAATCATAAAAAAAGTCCAAAATTATTAAATGGATGCCAATTCAGTCATAAATTTTTCAATTTAGTCAATTTAATGCTAAATATTTTGATGATTTGCCAATGTAGTTTTTCTTGTCAATGTTGGAAAAAATTGCTAATGTGGAAATTTAAAAAATTATCTGAATTTTTTATATTTATTTCATATTTCTTTTCCCTTTTTTTTTCCATTGTGGCTGGCAAGGAAAAAAAGAAAAGAAAAGAATATAATGTAAAAAATTGAATAAATTGCAAAAATTATTCACATCGGCGTCAGCTATACCATACAGAATGGTCAATATTCACATTAGCAATTTTTGGCCAAAATTGGTTGAAATGATTACATTGACAAATTGTCAAAAGGTTTTAGACTAAATTGGCCAAATTAAAAGATTTAAAATAGAATTGACATTCGCACAATAGGTTTATGATCATTTTAATCATTTTCTCAGTTAAAATCTAATTGGCCACCCCCATATACATGCATCTCAATGATCCATGTGATAAGTATGAGTCTGAACAATTTCTAGATACCTCTCTTTCACAAATCCGAAAAATTCACAATGTTCTGTTGAACGATTTTAATCTCAAGGTCCCATCCAATGCGTTCGTTCACTACTTAATGAGGAAGTGTATATGCAATCTTCTCCAAGCTATGATCGTCCTCTTGATTAGGTTTATCCCTGCCGAAGATGCCTGTATGGATTAAAGCATGTATCACGCACATGGTTTAACAAATTCAATTTGTATGCAATCTAAATTCAAATCCGGCTCTTATAATGAAGCATCATTTGTTCATCGTAGTGATTGAGGCTTTTTTTTTTTTTTTTTTTTTTTCGCTATATGTGGATGACATGATTATTACATGATATGACATTAGGGAATTACTAATCTTCAACAATATCTCAATCTTCATTTTGAGATGGAAGATCGTGGGTTGCTTCATTATTTCCAGGACAAAGAAGTTTCTTTTGGCTCAAATGACTATTATATCACTCAAGCCAAACATATTTCCAATCTTACCTCTTGAGCAAGTTTGATTGATGATAGGGTAACTTCTACTTTACTAGAGTGCCCATTGCCAAGTTGGACCTCCTTGATGGCACCCCTTGGGAGATACTGCACTCTTTTAATAGTTGGTTTGCAATTCAATATATCTCACTATAGCCGGTCATTAACATAGCCTTCGTAGTCCATACACTGATTCAGATTATGTTTACCTTACGTTCTATTCACCATGCTATTATACTACATTTTTTCCCTTATGTCAAGAGGGCATTATTTTAGGATCTTCACTATTCTTCTAACTCCACCCTAGAGTTAAAAGCCTACTTGGATTCAGACAATGCCAGGGGTGTCGATGATCACATTTCTTCAACACGTTTTTATGTTTTTCTGGGTAGTTCTTCCATTTATCGACATAGTAAGAAGCATGCCATTAACTCATACTCCAGCTATGAATCCGAATATCGCGCTTTTGCTGATACTAATGTTGAACCCGTCTAAGTTGTGTCGGCTTTTGGAAGACATGGGAGATCCTCGAAATTAATTGCACTATGTTTTGATGAAATAGTAAAATTATCATTCAAATGATCAAAGATTAAGGAAAATTTAACTATTCAATTGAATGCATGTTTGACAAAAAAAAAAAAAAAAAAAATTGAACGCATGACACCATAAATTATTTGGTTATAATAATTTTATTTCAAACTTGAGATATATTTGCTTATATCAAGTCAAGGACTAATAGGTTTCACAAGGTTCCTCTTGTGGGCTCCTATCTATGAAGCACCGATACTTTCCAAGAGCATTTGTGTCGTGTTGGACATTTCGACATGTGTCCAACACTCTCCAACACTCTTCGACACTCGATCAACATGTGTCGGAAAATCCAACATCTAGTCAACTTTCTCGATACTCTCCGACACTCGAGTTGGAATTCTGACATACGAGTTTCTGATACGTGATTCTAATGTCGAGGTCAATTTTAAAAGTTCAATAAACGAGAGGTCAAAATATATATGTCAAAAAATAAAACACAATAATAAAAATAATAAATAGAGAAAAAATAAAAATCTAGTCTTCTCTTCTCTCTTGACTCCCACTTCCCGTGATACACAATTCACCTCTTAATTTTTTTCTTATCTTCCAACATATCTAACATTCAAGTCCAGAATATGGATTGCTTGTTTTTCTTCAAGTTTTATGAATTATTGAAATAGATTTGAATTTGTCAAATTGAAACAATGAATGATATTAATAAATTGCGGATTAATGTTCTTAGTGCATATTTATTTTAGGATTTTTTAATTATATTTATTTATGAATTTGATTCAAATTAATTTGATTGAAATAATCATAAAAATGATAATTTATTATGTATATATAAAAATATATATTTAATATACAACGTGTCCCAACGTATCGGAATTCTTTGTTTTTTGAGAAACGACGTGTCGGAGTGTCGTGTCGTGTCGTGTCGTATTGTATCGCGTGTCACGTGTCAGTGTCGGTGCTACTTAGGCTCCCATAACACCCGGTGGATAATATTGGCAAAGACAGATGTTGACGAGCGCAGCACACTTGCAATATCTTGGACTCCACAATCTTCGACGGTTTTGCACGGATGACTCACATTTCTTGCTTCCACATTCGTCTTCCAACCTACCAATCAATGATCTTTTCACGGTTAACATTCACTGAAGCTAATCCCTTATTTCCTGCAATATTTGAGAGAGAGAGAGAGAGAGAGTGGGAGAGATACCGAATGCAAATATGAGAAGGACAAGTAGCACAATAGACTTTTAACCAAACTTCTCCATCGCTCTGCTGCTAAAACTGCAACTGCCAATAAGACTCTGCTAGTATAAACTCCTTTTTATGCCTTGGTGCGGTATCTGGACGTGGTGTTGGGTGTCTCACAGAGAGTTATTTATTGGCTAAAATAGTACTCACATACGAAATCAACTTTATTGGGATATGAATTAAAAAATTTGTCTACTTAATGCTTGGCTAGATCTCCATCATTGTCTTTCTATAAAGTTAGGATCAAGAGGATTTCATAATGGTAATAACACAACAATCAATCTTCCATATATGCGAACTTGTGATTATTTTGCGCAACATCAAGGGATTTTTTTTTTTTTTTTTTTGAGGACAATAGTCTTAGTAAGCAATGAATGAGTTCATTAGCAAATTAAATGCATGAATATATAGAAATTATAGTACCTCATGCTTCTTCTCTTTATACCAAAATGTGGCAAATTGCTATTGGATGTTATATATGGCACACTTGCTTAATTAATCAGAAAAATTATCAAAAAGAAAGTCTTAAACATATTGCACTTATCTCAATTCAATAAGATCGAAATATTTTGAGGATCAAAAACAATTCGAGAGAAAAAGGTGATTGGAAAAGCTCATTCATTCAGGTAAAGAGTACTAGTCCTTCACCTTGTTGGCTTTATTATCGGATAGATCCGTTCAAAGCAATGGAGCATGAAGAGCAAATATGCACCTTCGGAATTATGAGATTGCAGCTTGACATTGGTTGACAATACATGCCTTTTTGGCCAATGATAGTCGCAAGTAAACGCCAGGCTACACAAGAGGAGTTTACCGGCCTTGGGATGCACAGCAACAGTCCCGGAGGTCTTGCTCCATCCCTCGGACTGACATTCGAGTGCCTGTTCAAATTACGAGATTTAAAGAACAATTTAGCGAGATGGTTGTGCCAACTGTTGCTAAAAGGCTCTGAAGAACAATCATGTCCGCTCAGAAATGCCCAAAAGAATGATAAATAAGCTTGCATAATAATGATCAGCCAAACGGTGTCGGAAAACATCAAATAGCAGCTCAATCGAGTATGCAAATTAATAGACATACCATCGCATCAAAATATAATGTTGTATCGTCACTCATCTAACTTTTAAAAAAGACACTAATGGCTGCAATAATCCACCTCTCCTTACATTCTTTCATGTTGCCATCATACCAGTTATTTGGAGCTAAATAGCCTCACTACTTTTTGCATATTATATGCATTCATAGCCACATCTTCACAGTTGATTCGAAAGAAGATGAGATCATATGCCTGTCTCTACTTGAAAGCAAGTTTTGAGAGCTAATCAAATGTAAAGTTATCTCCTCCATTTCACAGCTAAAAGCTCTTCAATAGTTTCCAATTTCTAATTGTATGATAATTAAGTCAGGCAAAACCATCTCCCCTACCATGATTCAACGGCTTTAACTAAGTCAAACACATAAAACCCAAAACATCTAGCACCATTCGCTATTCTTTTGCTTTGTTTCCTCAAAAGTTGAAATTGCGAAGTCAATCCGGATGCACCTCTATTCTCTATCATGGAAATTAGGGGTGTGCATGGTCCGGGCGGGCGGTTCCCGACCTAGAACCAGGAACCGCCCGCTAAGAACTAGTTCCGAAAAATTGGAACTGGGAACCGCCTGCTAGTTGCATGGATCCACCCGGGAACCGGACCACCGGTCCGGTTTGGCTCCCGGGTGGATCCATAGAACTGGTCCAACCTCCACGTCTTCCCCTTTTCACCTCACACATCTGTTTATTCTAGCTCTCCCAACCATGGTAGCTTTATTCTCCTTAAGTACTAGCACCGCGGCGACAGTCGCGACCCTCACTCCGCTTCCGTCCCAGCCACCACCACCATCTTTGCCACCGCCTCCGCCATCTCCCACTCCTCCCTCGAGACCGACAATGAGGAGGACAACGAGGATGATGAGCCATTCTTAGACCTGGAGTTTGCCTGTCCCCGAAGATGAGGATGATGGGGAGAAGCTTGAGGAGGGGGAGGAGGAAGAGGGGAGGTAGAAGTAGGACGGGCCTAACAACGAAGAGGACGATAGTGACAGTGAATGCGGAGGTGGCAACGACGTGGAGAGAGAGTTCAAGTTCAAGGGAGGAAAAGAGAATCAACTCACTATTTCGCCGAATTTGGACTAGGACTCGAAGGGAGATGAGTAGATCCGAAGGTGAATCGGAGAGGAAGAAGGAGCTCAGGGAGATTTTGAATTGAGAAAGACGAGATGGAGTAGAAAAGTAGTGAATTGAGACAAGATGGTGATTGGAGCCCTAAATTTTATATTTGCTAATTTTGAATTTTTTTAATATTAAAAATCAATATATTGTTATAATATAACAGTCCCGGTGGGCGGGCGGGCTGGACCCGGTCCACTCTGGTTCCCATAAATTGGAACCGGGAACTGAACCGGTTCCCTCAAGAACCACCGGTTTTGGGCGGTTTCGGTCCGGTTCTAGGCTGTCCGGGCGGGTCTCAGTTCTTTCGCACACCTCTAATGGAAATGCATAGATCCATAGACATAAGAATATTCATTTATATCATATGTAAATGTGAGAGTTTTTTAGATGTGGGTTATATTACTTGATATTATAATTTACTGTTTTACGGGATTTGTCTAAAGTGAGATAAAATGTTTCTTAATTAGTTTAATATAGGGTAGCCTAGTGTTGGCCAAATCGAGATTGGCCCATAATGAGAGGGCTTGGCTAAAAACTCTATAAATAATGCTCAAGTCTCTCTTTTAATCCTAACACAAATAATTGGGATTGGCTGCTGATGTCAACCATGGCGCGCCAGTGTCACCCGCTTGTGAGGGTGCATGAAGGCGCATACTTAATGCCCAACGGTGCTTGGCAATGTGTGGGGTTGCATGCAGCCTCCTCCGGTAGTGCGCCACTCATGATTTTGCTTGTCTCAACGAGCTCGTTCTGTTTATGTGATCAAAATTATTTTTTATTGCACAAAAAATCACAAAAAATGGCAAAATCCACACGTTCAAGTTTTACCATTGATAAATTGCCCCAATTACTAAAGTTAAAATCACCATAGATTTTTGTGATAAATTGCCCCAATTATTAAAGTTAAAATCACACACACACACACACACACACACACACACACACACACACAAAGATATCACCATGCCAAGATCCAAAAAAGACAAAGGAAAAGGCAAAGCCATTGCCGAACCCTCCAATACACCACCAAAGCCAACAGG
This sequence comes from Eucalyptus cloeziana, assembly GCA_014182715.1. Taxonomy (NCBI): domain Eukaryota; kingdom Viridiplantae; phylum Streptophyta; class Magnoliopsida; order Myrtales; family Myrtaceae; genus Eucalyptus; species Eucalyptus cloeziana. The sequence continues at coordinate 32,330,824 of CM024640.1, forward strand.
CTTAACACCCATCAAAACATGGCTTCAAATAGCAGAAGACAATCAAGAATTCCTACAGCAAAACAAACCAATTATACCCCCAAAAGAGAAGGTCCTGGCTATTTATCGAAACTAGCCAGCATACTACCCCAAGAATCATTAAACATTCTTGCTCAATCTTTACAAAACCCAAGTAAAGAAAGAGCAATCAAACAACAACCCTTCAGAATTATCAAACACACTAAATATTCTTATGGGAAAGAAAGAGACATCCAATGCCATCGAGGTAAGCAACAATCCTTCTCCGCCGATCGCACGAGTTTAGCGGAATACAAAAGAATTTCAAATGAGGTGGTCATTAGGCCACATGTGCAACCCCTCATTCTCAAAAATCAAAATTTTATGCCAAAACATCTTTTCAAAAATTATTGACTGTGGAAGATGGGTTCTACGATGAAGATCCTATCAAATTTGCAAAAAACATCTTTCCAAAAGATTGGCTTTTTAAACCTCATAATACAAACAAAACTCTTACTTATTATGAGCAAATTTTAGTGGAGACAGAGTCGGCAAGGTTTACTCACTTTACCGATAAAACCAATACAGAAAACATCCTTTACTCCACCATATCCATCAGTAAAGTCATACACCCCTTACATTGGGGAGATTCACCTCATACACCCAGAAAATTCCAAACCAGACTTACCCAAAGTCTACCTTATTCCTCCTCATACACCTACTGGGATTACCAACAAGCCTGGTGGAATGTCTTTTACAGACAAAATACAAAATTCCAGCATACTTGGCTAGTATTCTTTAAAGACAACTTCCCAAGACAAACCATACCAAATTGGTTCTACTCCTGGTGGGATCTCTTTGGTCCTTTAGAAATTATACTACACCCCATTGTTGGACAGGGTTACCAAACATTTCGCAAACACTATAGACCAAATCCTCATGAATCTAGGTTTCATTGCCTTATGCATTTTTTCATAATCTTCAAAATCTCATGGGTAACAGCTTGGGAATTTGAATACAATACAACCCCCAATCTAATACCACTACTTGTCCGAAAATACAAGACAAAATGGTGGGATGGATTCAAAAGACTTGAACAAGGTTAGAAGATGCGGTCAAAGCCCGGCTAAAAAGCCAAAAGACCCAATTACCTACAGTTCCATCAAATACATCATTTCTACAAGAGAAATCCATGGCTACCGCCGCCCTTGCTTTGCAGTTCGGAGCGAGGGAAGAATACCGCAACACCCTTAGAACAATGTTATCGAAGCGGAAGGATCACAATGTGGATCTTCCAAATCTCAAGACAATACGCAGACGAATCATCCCAATCACATCACAGTGGAAATACCAATGAAGACGACTGCTACGGGATCAATCTAGACAGAGATTGAATCAAGACATCACATGCCAACACTATTGAAGCGGCGCAAAGGCTACACATCGTAGTATACACTGTTCACTTTACACCGTTCACTATTCACACACACACACTTTGTTCACACACACAGCACCCCTATAAATACACTCACACAAGAAGAGGGGACTCGAAATTTTCAGATCTCTCTCTTCTCCTTCCCTCTCCCTCTTGTAAACCCTCATCCTTCCCATCCTCATCTCTTCCATCTCCAAGCTCTCTTACCTTGTATCCCTTGTTACAAAGTAAGTTTGTTTTTCAAATACATCTCTAGCATGTTACCAACTTAAATGATAGTTGGTTAACCATTTCTTGTAATACAAACATCAATAATCCCTGGAGTGCGGATTACCGCCCTAGTGGATATATATATATATGGTGTATATCAAAAGTAAAGTTTATATCCTCGGTATGAGAGAGTTTCGAGGATTTAACTGAGCTGTGACCGCCAAAGTAACAGACTTAATTGGGTTTAAGAAATATCGGTTTTGCATAATGATGGGATATCTCATGTTCTAATGTATGATCATACTCTCAAAGGAGATGATTGTGTATTAGTTCATGGAGGGATACCTATTCATGATGGAGGAGTGACTAATCTTAGTGGTTTATGCACCTAAATGTGATGAATTCACAGTAGTTGGAATATATTCTCTTGGCCACTTTCATGTGAGAAGTATATAATTGTATATCATGTATTATGCTTAAAAATGATTACATGATAATGCATGTAACTCTTTGGTTGTGTATTTGTACATTTTTCAAGTTGCACAATTCTCACATAATGCTAATTATTTACGTTACTTTTTTTTAGTTACCTATTATGTAACCAGTAACTCCGTTACTATTGAGATTCTTGCTAGTTCAAACTTTAAGAGATAGAGATAGGATTTTTGGTTTGGTATGGGGATGACAAATGTTCATGTTGCACTTATTGCTGATAAGCCGACATATCTTATTGCCAAAAGCATGGAAGCTTAGAAAGTACAATTTCCTAATTGGGAAAAGAGTAATCGAATTTGTTTGTTGTCCATAAAGGGTTTTATTCAAGAACAATTGAAACGCGGTTTGCTTGTAGGCTACACTACTAGACTAATAATGGAAGCTTTAATGGCTAGAAATTGTGTCTCATCTAATGCTGAGATAATGACACACTTGTAAGCACTCTTTAATATGAAGTATGATGGTTCTGATGGAATTATGGATTATATTATGAGGATAGTAGATTTGTAGATAAAACTTCAGGCTTTTAATGTTACTATTCCTACTGCTTGTACGCAAACTCTTCCTCCTGATTTTGGGATTATCAAGACTAATTATAATTTTCAAGATGAGACTTGGTCAATTAATGATTTGATTACAGGGGTGGTTGTAGAGAAAGAAAAATTGAAAAAATATAAAAGACACATTACTCTCTATGCCTTTGGTTTCAGCAGCGACAAGGGTAAAATGTTTAAAAATTATACACATAAGGGAAATTCTGAAGTCGCTGATCTTTCTAACAGTTTAGGTCCTAAGAAAGCATTTTTCAAGAAGGATGGTGTTCTTTACTACTTTTATAGGGAGAGATGACATGTAAATAAACACTGCAATAAATATAAAGCTTGGTTATCAAGAGAACCGATAATGAACTTAAATGTAATGATTTTTTGGCATTTGTTTGTGAATCTAACCTATCTGAAACTCTATCTTGTTCTTGGTGGCTAGATAGCGGTGCTCCTAATTATGTTACATTTATCATACAAGGATTCATAAACCAAATGACGCCAAATCATAATAAATCAAACCTCACTGTGGGAAACAATATTAAAGTCGATGTTGAGTTTGTGCAAGATGTTATTTTGATTCTAGATTTTGGTTTTAGGATAATGTCAAGAAACACTTTTTATGTACCTTCATTTAGACGAAACTTAATTTCTATGTTTTGTTTGGACATGTTGTGGATACTCTTTTAAAATAAAGAGCAATAGCATTTATGTTTTTTTTTTTTTTTTTTTAATTCAAATAAGGTTAGGTGCTGCAATATATTTGATAGATTGTATCGATTGTGTTTATCTCCCAATGATATATACGTTGCTTATACAGATGAAAATGTTGTTTCTAAAAGACTTTTGTCTAAGGAACAGTCATATGGATTGTGGCATAAACACCTTGGTTATATTTCTAGAGAAATAGTAGAAGGATTGATAAAGACTAATATCCTGCCTACTCTTAAAAATGATATATAAAAACTTGCATAGACTATTGTAAAGGTAAGATGGCTAAAATAAAGAAAAAAAAAATTACAGTTCGAAATTCTAACCTATTAGAGGTTATTCACATTGATATTAGTGGATTATACACGGCAACTTTGTGTAAAATTTTTTATTTCATCGTATTTATTGACGACCATTCCCGATATGGATATCCATACTTGATTAAAGAAAAGTATGAGTCATTTGGCAAATTTAAGATTTTTCGAACTGAAATAAAGAAACAATTGAAAAAAATCATAAAGATTATTAGATTTGACCATGGCGGTGAGTTTTTTTGGCAAACATGGTGATGCTGGACGACTTAAATGGCCGTTTGCCAAATATTTGGGAGATTATGATATAGTAGCTCAATTTATTATATTTGAGAATCCTAAACAAAATGATGTGGTTGAAGGTGCAATCGTACTCTTATGGATATTATGAGGAGTATGATTAGTAGAATAAATTCACTTGATTTTTTGTGGAGTGAAGCTTTGAAAACGACGTCTTACATTCTAAATCGTGTTCTTACCAAAGCAGTTTCATTAACTCATTTTGTGTTGTGGACTAAACAGAAACCTAACTTGAATCATCTTAAAATTTGAAGATGTCTTGCAGAAGTAAAATTCTATAACCCAACATTGAGTAAGTTGGATTCCAAAACTACTTGATATTACTTCGTATCTTACCCAGATCATTCAAATGTATCAATTTTATAATCTTAATGGAGGTACAAGAATTGTGGAATCGCAGATAGCAAAATTTCTGATGTAGCCGAAAAGAGTAACCACTTACAAACCTTTGAAGATGACAGTATAGTGGGGATTATTGGATCCCTATCTCTTCCTGTGCAGATGATTATAGAGCCTCCTATGCCACAAATTGAGCCTATTATAGCTCAGGATCTTATTGTTGAGACAGTTCCTGATGAAGTTCTTCAAACCCCTTAGGTTCAAAATGAGGTTGCAGTAGCTCCACTCAAGAGATCAATTAAGGAAAGATGTTAAGTTATACCACCAGACTATGTAGTCTATCTAGGAGAATATAACTATGATATTAGCTACATTATTGATCCAGTGACTTGTTTCTTGTCCTCAATCAGATTTGTGGCTAGATGCAATGAAAGAGGAGATGTAATTTATAGAACACAATGATGTTTTGGGAGTTTATTGAATTGCATGAAGTTTACAAACTCATCAGCTGCAAATGGGTATATAGGACTAAAAGGGATTTTAAATGAAAGATTGAGATTTTTAAAGTTAAACTGGTAACTAAGGGTTTTACTCAAAAAGAATGAATAAATTATGAAGCAACCTTTTCTCCACTTTTTTCTAAAAATTCTTTTAAAGTGATTATGACATTAGTAGCTCATTTTGATATAAAATTACATCATATGAATGTCAAAACCACTTTTCTAAATGGAGACCTCAATGAAGAGGTCTATATGGTGTAACCCAAAGGTTTTGCAGCAAATGATTCGGGTAAGCTTATATGTAGATTGAAAAAGTCTATTTATGACCTTAAACAAGTTTCTAGACAATGATACTTAAAAGTTTTTTAGTGTTATCACTTCATTTGGATTTATTGAGAGCAAAAAAGATCAATGTATATACTGTAAGGCTAGTGGGAGGAAATATATTTTATTCATATTTTATGTATATGATATCTTACTTGCGAGTAATGATACTGGATTACCGCATCAGATAAAGCAGATGTTATCACAAAATTTTGACATTAAAAACCTTGATGATGCGTCTTTTGTTCTTAGCATTGAGATCCATAGGGATCGTTCTTGCCATTTATTGGGTTTATCTTAGAGGGCATATGTTAATCGTATTTTAGAAAGATTCAATATATAACATTGCAAGCTAGGAATTACTCTTGTTATTGAGGGTGATAAATTGAGTCTCTTATAATGCCTTAATTCATATTTTGAGAAAGCTTAAACGAAAGATGTACTTTATACTAATGTACTTGGAAGTATCATGTATGCTCAAGTTTGCATTAGCTCAGACATCACTTTTGCGACATGATTTCTTGGCAAATATTAGTCAAATCAAAGACATAATCATTGGATTATTACCAAGGAGATTTTAAGATACTTAAAGAGGACAAGAGATTATATGTTAATTTATAGACATGTTTCAAACCTGCAGCTAGTAGGGTATTCGGATGTAAACTTTGCTAGCTTTCAGGATAATATGAAATCAATGATAGGATACATCTTTATGTTAGTAGGAGGTGCAATATCATGGAAGAATGAGAAACAAAAATCTATAACATCTTTTACTATGCAAGCGAAGTTTGTAGCATGTTTTTTAGTTGCCACTTAGGCTATTTGGCTTCGAAACCTCATTAGAAAGTTAACCGTTTTTTATTTTATAGATAGGCCCATACAGTTATATTATGACAATAACTCTGTAGTATTATTTATTAATAATAACATGTCTTAAGAGGTTTAAGCATATGACAGTTAAGTTTTTGACCATAAATTAGACAATATAAAATGGTGACATTATAGTATATCATGTTTCTATAAATGATATGATTGTAGATCCACTCACTAAAGACCTACTCCCTTGTGTGTTTGAACGACATGTTATTAACATAAGTTTAGGAGCATCATTGGATATTGTTATTTAGTGGGAGTTGTTTTTATTTTTTCTCTAACATATGTGTTTATTACATTTAATAATGTTTTGATATGTATCAACTTTTATATTTAATGAAGTATTTATGAATATTTTGTTATTTTGCTGAATACGTAATGATAAAAATCTTAATGTATTATACAAATCTAGAGTGAAGGCTATGGGCATCCGTTATTAGTTTTGAGCATATATTTTGTTACATATAAAGAAATGTTAACCGTAAGGATAAACATAGGTTTTGTGACATTTAAGATAAGAAAATGTTGACTAATAAATGAAATAACACATAATATATTACTTTCTATGAGATGTGTTATCCATTTGTCACATTACCATATTGAATCAATATTAATAAAGTTAAAAGCACTCGTGATCATGAAAGACTCTATGTGTATACATGCAATTACCGCCATGATTTAGTTTTAAATTTTATGAGATATAATTGATTATTAAGAATTATCTTTATATCAAGGTGCGCACATATAGTACAATTCAATTAATATAGCTCAAGTAGGAGAATGTAAGAGTTTTTCTGATGTGTGCTACATTAATTAATATTGTAATTTATTATTTTATAATTTGGTCTAAGGTGAGATAAAATATTTTTTGATTAGTCTAATATGAGCTGGCCAGTGTGGGTAAAGTTGAACCCGACTCATAATGAAAGGGCGTGGTTGGAAATTTTATAAATAGTGCTTAAGTTTCTCCTTTACCCTAACATACATAATTATCCTCACACAAGAGTATTTACTAAATGCTAAGAGTGAGGGGCCATCTCATTGAGCCAATAATACAAAAGGTAATAGAAGAGAAGTATTGTGCTTGGATTGTTATTTTTTCGCATCAAGAATGATGTATTCCAAAATAAGTACGTTAATTTTTCTACTAAATTATATGTATTCTTGTTCTAATTATGGAGATAATGGGATTGCGTTTTTCACGACTAATGGTAAATACTTTCCAAAGGGCTTGGGGCGAAGTGACGTTCTTGATCATGAACTTTGCCATCAATACTATCAAGCCCGGAGGCAAAAATGATGTTTTTGAGTATATCTAATATATGCGTAGATAGTGCATCTAAGTCGATAGGTGGAACAGATCCAATACAGCCCAATTTACCCCAAGTCCGGAGAAAACAGAGCCCGTTTATCTTTGTCTTGTCTTCTTTTACCAAGCTATAGTATATCCAAAATCAAAAATCAAGAAGCACATTCAGAGGAGGAATTGCCACCTTTTGGACGGCGGCGGCCGTGGCTACCAGCATCTGAGCTGAACGTTTCTTCCTCTTGTGCAGTGACCCTCCACCAAAGATCTGCCAAAAAACTGGAATTCATTTGACCAGCAGTACATAAAGATCAGACGACATGGTTCTGGAGATTCCTTCTTGCACCGATGAGATGAAAGGCGAATGAACCCACGGCATAGTCATTTACCTGAACGCGAATTCCTAGTATAATTGAAGAATCCTGGGTCGAGCCAGCGGCACGAAGATGCAGAGGTACTGCACGCTGGGAGACGGAACCGACGTTGGAGGGGGGAGGAGGAAGAAAGAGTCGGCGCTTTGGGAAATAAAACGATAGCGAGCCAGCGTTGTAATTGCGAACGCAAGTGCGAAAATGGAAGGGAGAAAGAGAACCGGTGACTTTCGTGGAATTCTATGTGCTTCCGAGGAGTAGGGCTTGGGCCGTGACTTCTGTTGTCCTTCGCATGATGGGCCCATTGGACCCAGGCACACTACTTTTGAGAGGGACTCCATGCAATCTCCGTCCAACGCGGGCCTAACACCCTAAATAACCCACGCGACATGGAAATTAAGGATATAAAGGATGACTAACCACGATTTTTGGACAGATGGCTAACAAGAGAAAATTTAGGACTAGAGTAAAAATTAATGAATTTCTTCTCGACAATAAAAATTGGGGTAGATTTGAAATTAGACATAAAGTTTGGAATTTTTCTAAGACAAAAAAAGTCCAGAGCATATTCGAGATTAAACCTAAAGTTTGGGTTTTTTGTTTCTATGATAAAAAAAAAGTTAGGTTAGATTTTGGATTAGAATTAAAGTTTAAGGAATCGTTTGAGATAAAAAAAAAAATCGGTAGAATTAAGATTGAATCTAGAACTTGAGTTACGAAATCCCAAATCCAAGGTGTTTTTTTTTTTTCAAATTTACATGAAAGTTGATATTCACATCTCAAACTAAATCAACTTTGTTAAAATATGTCTTGAGTTTGAGTCCAATTTGAAAATCTGAATATTCCGAATTGGATAGTCTGCGGACGTTCGAAATTGAGCAAAGAAGATCCGAAGATCAACTCTCCAAAATTACAAATATGTATTGGGGAGTTTGGCTTGAAATAGGAAAGTCCGACATTAACTTGGACTTGGATTTACTTAAAATATGCAGATATATATTTCGGGCCGAAGTCAGCTAGATAAAAACTTAGGAAAGTCAAACTTTTAGGGTTTGATTGAATCTTGCAGATTTCTTTATGAGTAGAAATCGGTCTGTCTTCTCTTGGTGCAATACAAATAATTTTCTGATCGTGGGACTCTCTTTAGCAAAGCACACATATTGAAGCGTCGTTTTACTCTGAGTGCCGTGGCTGTTTTGTTTGTGAGAGACATCCATAAGTGCTAGGTGCTTGGCATTGGGTCTTCATGTTGTTTGTGCTACGAAGCTTACTCGTGAATTACATCCAATAAGTTTAGTGTTAAAGCCGATCAAATCTTGTGGTAAGATTCATGTGTAATTTCTTCGTGAGATTGAGAAATTATTTATTGAGGAATTTCGGTCTAAATATTGCGTGCGTTATTGGGTGTAATTGGGGCTTAGGAAACACCAAAAGAATGTTTGAGTGACTCGAGTGTGTAATCTTCCTTATATCGCTTGATCTAAATGAATTTGTTGCTTTCCCCGTGGATGTTGATCTTTACAACCGAACCACATAATCTCATGTCTGATTTATTTTATTATTTTGTCTATATTATTGTTCAATCGCTCGTTTTCGCAACAATCTCCACCCCAAATTCCATAAAATGTGAGGACTTGAACCCTTACCTCTCCCTTCCCATATGAAAAGGGTGGCTAGAGTTTGAATAGTATGCTTTGTATATGGATAAAATCAAATTTGAAAAAATAGGGCTGCCAGATTTCATAAAGTATGAATCGAAATGGGTGTTGATGACGACTCCCGTTTCATCACACGGCCAATCAAATTTGGTCAATGCCTGTCTATTTCCCCTCCACCATCATCATTTTCTCTCAGGTTGCACGGATACGCGACACGACACGTCGACACATCATTTTTTAAAAATATAAAATTTTAACATGCTAAGACACATTACATATTAAATAAATATTTTTATTTTTAATTAATTTGATTCAAATTTATAAATAAATAATTAATTGAAAAAGAACTTAAAATGATTTACACTAATCATTCAACATTCAATATTTTTATTTTTAAAAATTACTTTTTAATTTTATTTTCCAACCCCCTTTTCAAAATTACTTTTTCCAGCCCCCTCCCCCAAAAATCGAAAATAAAAAGTCGCAAGTGGTCGCCCCCAAAAAAACTTCTCCCTCGTATCTTTCCCCCACCCCCAAATCTTTTTGCCTTTTCTTTCCCTGACAAGCCATCAGCCCGTGCGGTCACTTCCCATCCCTCCCGTCACTTCCTCCTCCCTCAACACGCAAGTCCCCTTTTTAATTCTTCCCTTCTCAAAACCCTAGCACACCCTCCTCCTTCTCTCCCTCGCTGCACAACCCTCCTTCCTCTCCTCTTCTTCTCCTCCTCCGATTGAAGGGAGTTTTGACGTCCGCAAGGACGCGGACAGAGACCCACGCACGACACAAGCACTCAGAGGCTTTCTCTCACTACTTTCTCTAATTCGGCCGGGCCGCGGGTTCGGGGGTGAGGCAGGAAGAAGGAGCGCCACCACCACCGCCACCGCCGCCGCCGCCGCCACCATAGTGACCGAGAAGGAGAAGCACCGCCGCCGGAAGATGAGTTGAAGAGGCGGAAGCCGGAAGAAGTGGTGGGATATACTTTCGCCTCGAGGGACTTTTGCTTGAGGAGGACTGGTTCTACTCACCGTAGCGGGCTCGCCGTCGCTCGCGGCCGCTCCCTCGCCCTTGCCTCCTCTCCACCCTCCATCACACGCGTGTCGAAACGTGTCGATAAAAGTTGACCACGTGTCGACAAATCGGACACGCGTTCACCGACACGCTCGGACACGTCGACACGTGTGTGTGTCGTAAGCTTTGGTGACGTGTCCGTGCTTCATAAGTCTTCTCCTCCTCCATCTCTTCCATTGAACTAGCACATCTTTTCTTTCCCTAAGAAGTTGTCCTACAGACACTCTTGAAAGAAATTCCAATTGCAGCCTTTTTTCCTCACATGAAAGTTTGGAAATGGATACACAGAGAAGAAAATCAGAAGAGGTTTGGCTCTATTGAAGCCAAAGAAATAGTGGGTAGTTTAAAAAATGGAGGATTCAAGACTACTATCAGTGCTTTCTTTCGGTAAATGTTACAGAGGCGTTCGTCCATCTAATCATTTTCCGGCGGACCACCTTTGGGAACCAACTACCTTACCTGTCTTTGCTGTGAAGATCACCATCGACTGGCACGGCCACGGTCTCTGGTTCAAGTCCAGGATGGCCCAGCTGCGCCGCCGGCGACTTCCTGCAGATGGGGCATGTGGCGTGCAGTCTCAGCCACGGGTCGATGCACTCCATATGGAAGAAGTGCCCGCACTCCGGCAGCCCCCGCAGAACATCGCTCTCCTTGTATTCTCCCAAGCATATGGAGCAAGAACCACCGCCAATCTCCTCATCGTGCTTCACGCTCGAGAACAGGATCGTCGGGTAGGTCTGGAGCGTGGCCTCGACGATCCCCCTTCCCACCGCCCGGCTGGCACGGATGCAGTGGTAGCAGGAGAGGATGATGACGATGATGAGGACGAGGACACCGATTGCGAACATCGCCACGTAAACGAACGGGCTACCACCGTCGCTGCTTGAACTGCTGCTACTCATGTTCTTGCGAGCGTTCGAGAACAAGAGGGGAGAAGAAAGATTGGCTTTGCTTCAGTTGTAATGGCAGACGTGAGGGTCATAAGGCTGAACAAGGACAAGGAGCTATCGTGTTAGCGTCCAAATCGAATTATCAAGCAATATTATAATTTGAAAACGACCCCTCGTTATTATAAAATCAATTCTATTTTCCATATTATGGAAAATAATTAAAAGGAATTTGGCAATTTTAGCTGGAGAAGGATCCAGCACAAGAAGCTCATTGAATTTACTATTATTATCTTCCAACAAATCTATTCAGCTAAGAAAAATTTTCCCAATCAATCATCTCCCTTTACGTATGGAGTGCGTATGTACGTGGCGTCGCTGAGGAAAGGGATGCTTGCGTAAATCCCCACCACCGTGCACCTCGCGCACTCCATTTGCAGGACTATGAAGGCCGACCTGACCATCGCCCAGTAGTACATGCCGAACCGGCCCCGTAGTGGATCAGCGGCGCGAAGTTGCTCGTGTACCACACGATCTGCGGCATGTTCTCCAGCAGGAGCCCCATCATCACATGGTACTGGAAGAAGTAAGGCCACTCGCGGTTCCGCACGGCCCAGAGGTACATGGCGAAGCAGACACCATCAGGAATCAGGTGGGGAGGCGACGGATCGCCCCCGGGATGTGGTAGCTCAGGAACTCAAATTGCTCGTAGTGCTCCATCAGCGGCTGGAAGTAGAAGGCCGTGTCAGAGATCTGCAGGGCCATCTGGTATGGAATGTACGCCAAGGTCCGTCACGACCACTCTCGCTTCTTTACGATCTTAGGATAAGGGATGCTGAAAGGATAGTCCAGGTACACTTTTGGAGGCGCCGGGCATTTGCACCTTCTGGTTCTTGACGGTAACATACTTGGGTCCTTGCCGAACAATGCAGGGGATGTAGAGGACAGGTGCAAAAAGAGGCTGACCTGCTAAACCTTGAAAATGTAATGTTAACATGATCACTTTTAGCAGTCCAACAGAACAGAATATTTTGATAACCTTGATTGAGTATCAAGAAACTACTTAATGAAAATCTCATTTTGTTAATCATACAATCTTACATCTTCCTTATTGTTGTTACAACAAATGATATTCAGCTAGTTACTCCTTTCCTCGCCATCATCGGCAGAAAATGAGGATCGAAAACAATTCAAGAGCGAAAAGGTGATTGGAAAAAGCGCATTCATTCAGGTAAAGAATACTAGTCCTTCATTGTGTTGGCCTTATTATCGATTAAATCCGTTCAAAGCAATGGAGCATACATAGGCATGAAGAGCAAATATGCATCTTCGGATATTTGAGGTCGTAGCTTGACATTGGTTGACAATACAAGCCCTTTTGGCCAAAGATAGTCGCAAGTAAACGCCAAGTTACACGACGGGAATTCCCGGAGGTCTTGTTCCAACCCCGTGAGTGCCTGTTTAAATTACAAGATTTGAATAACAGTTCAGCGAGATGGTTGTACCAACTGCTACTAAAAGAAAATGAAGAACAATCATGTTTGCTCAGAAATGCCCAGAAGAATGATAGACAAGCCTGCCTAACAATGATCAGCCAGACAGTGTCGGAAAACATCAAATAGCAGCTCGATTGAGCATGCAAATTAACAAACATACCATCACATCAAACTATAACGTCTATCGGCGCACATCTAAATTTTAGGAAAAACACTAATGGCTGCAATAATCTACCTCTCTTTACGTTATTTTATATTGCCATGATGCCAGTTATTTGGAGCTAGATAGCCTCACTACTTGTTGCATATTATATGTATTCATAGCCACACCTCCACAGTTGATTCGAATAAAGATGAGATCATATGCCTGTCTCTGGTCGGAAGGAAGTTTTGAGAGCTAATCAAATGTAGAGTTATCTCCCCCTCTTTTACAGCTAAAAACTTTCTCAATAGTTTTCCAAGTTCTAACTGTATAGTAAATAAACCGGGCAAAATCATCTCCCCTACCATGATTCAATCGCTTTAACTCGGTCAAATGCATAAAACCCAAAACATCTGGCACCACTCGCTATCCTTTTGCCTTGTTTCCTCAAAAGTTGAAACCGCGAAGTCAATTCGGACACGCCTTTATTCTCTATTCTGGAAATGTGTAGATCCATAGACGGAAAGAATATTCATTTACATCGTATGTAAATGCTTTCCAAAGGGCTTCAAGCGAAGTGACGTTTTTAATCATAAACTTTGCGGGCCAATACTATGGAGCTCGGAGGCAAAAGCGACGTTGTAAAGTATATCTAATGTATGCGTAGAGAGTACATCTAAGTCATTAGGTAGAACATATCAAATATGGGAAAATTGTTCAAAAAGTTCTAAACTTATTATATTTTTACCAATTCAGTTATAAATCTTTTAGCTTTGTCAATTGAATTTTAAACTTTTCAATATTTACCAATTTAGTTCATCCGGTCAATTTTGATTGGAATTCTAACGTGGACACCAACCATCATACATAGCACATGATCGGCGTTGATGTTGACAAAATTTATTATTTTTTAAAATTTTCAATTTTTTTGAATTATTCTTTGTATTTTTAATTTCTTCTCCATTTTTTTTTTTCATTTTCTTTCTCTGGCCGGTTGCCTAGCCTTCGGTGATTGGCCAAAAGCCACAACCAGCAACAATCGGCCTTGTCGGCTTTAGGTGAGGCTTGCCCTCTCTAGAGGCCAACGAGGGCCCTATGGCCTTAGGTAAGGTTGTCCCTCGTTGGATCTTGGCAAGGGCAAGCCTTACTCGTTGCTAGCTAGGTTGCCCTTCGCTAGATCGTGGCCTTTGGTTGGTGAGGTCAACCCTCGCGATCATGGCCTCTGGCTAGTCATGGAAGGTTGGGTGACCGGTCATAAAAGAAAAGGGAAAAAAAAAGGGAAAGAAGTAAAATTAATAAAATTGTCCATGTTAACCACCGGTGTCCACATCGGTAAATTTCAGTCAAAATTGATCAGATAGACTCAATTGACAAAATGTGAAAAGGTTTAGCGCTCAATTGATAAAATTGAAAAATTTAAGATAAATTGACAAAAAAACAATATGTTTACAACTTTTTAGACAGTTTTCCCAATCAAATACAGCCCAATTTATCTGAAGTACAGAGAAAATAAAGCCGGTTTATCCCTGTCTGTCTTCTTTTACCAAGCTAAATTATATCCAAAAGAGAAAATCAAGAAGCACGTACAGAGGAGGAACTGCCTCCTTTTGGACGGCGGCGGTGGTGGCCAGCATCTGAGCTCAACGATTCTCCCTGTTTTGCAGTGACCCACCACCAAAGATCTGCCAAAAAATGGGAATTCATTTGACCAGCAGCACATAAAGACCAGAAAACGTGGTCGTGGAGATTCCTTCTTGCACCGATGAGATGAAAGACGAATGAAACCACGACATAATCATTTACCTGAACGCAAATTCCCGCTTGAACCGACGGCGAACGGAGATGCAAAGATACCGCGTGCGAAGAGAAGGAACCAACGCTGGAGGGGACGGGGAGTGAAGAAAGAGTCGGTGCTTTGGGAAAGAAAATGATAGAGCCCTTGCGTTGTAATTTATAAGTCGGCGATCGCAAGTGGGAAAATGGGAGGGAGAGAGAGCCGGTGACTTTCGTGAAATTCTAGGTGCTTCTGATGAGTTGGGCTTGGACCGTGACTTCCGTTGTCCTTCGCATGATGGGCCCATTGGGCTAGGCATACAACTTTCGGGGGAGACTCCATGCATTCTCCGTCAAACGAGGGCCTAATACCCTGAAATAACCCTCAAATTTAGTTCCATTTTCAATTACACTCTAAACTTTTCTTCTTTGTCTCATTAACATCCTCGCCAAGCTGTCGCAACCACCCCGAAGCGGGTTGAACCATCTAGGGTTTAGGCTAATGGACGGTCTTAAACTTAGCTTGGGCTCTCTCAAATCCATACTAATTCGTGACTTAGGTTCAAGTTTTTTTTAATAGATTTTATTTAGGAGTTGCCACTAATCAGTTTACGGTAGGCTGATAAGACACCTAAGTAAAATAACAGGAGAATTACTTTGTGCATGACAAAATTTTTGGAATAAAAATTGATTTTTGACTAGAAATTGATTTCTCGAGTTATATTTTAGAAATTGAGAAGTTAAAAATTTTAGCTTCTAATTTATTCTTCAAATCAATTTCTGGAATAGAAATCTATCCAGAAATAGAAAAATCCAATTGCGTTACCAAACGGATTTCTGTTTCAAACTTGTTCCAGGGAATAAAGAAACAAAAAACTAAAGAAGTATAAATTTTATCATACACAGCCTTATTTTACTTTTACGAACCAAAGACTTTGGTATGAGAATTTGGTTACACTAGATTTCTCTAATGCTCTTTCGGTACCATTCTTTTTATTTTCAAAAAAAATAAAATTTGGCAAGCAGTTTGAATTGATTTTAACCTAAACTATCATGCAATGGGGTGATCACATGGATGCTCAACCATTATTAAACAATCAAAAGACTTCCACTAAAAAAATAAACACACAAAGCAAGCAATTTTTTTTTGGGTTTTTTTTCTTTTATCTTGAAATTAAAACTTACCTATATAACATGCACTTTAACTACACGACTTAATCTATTGACAATAAATTTCTAATTAAATGAACCTAATAGGCAATGCATCTAATATTTTTTATTTTTTAATTAAAATTCGGAATTAGTAAAAACCCTAATTAAACTATCTAAAATGAATAATTTTCTAATTTATTTTAGGGATTAATTTGATTTAAACCCTATCCTATCTTAGAAAAATATTTTAAAAAAATGAGATTATTGAAATGTGCAAACATTATCTAAGACCCTATCTATAAAAGAAAAAAAAAGCTATTTAAATCCAACCCTAATCTATTCCAAAAGAATTATCTAAACGTGCAACCTAAAAATGCAATCCTAATTTACGAAACCAACATATTCTGATGCAAGATTTGATTTATTTTAGATTTTTTTTTAGTGTTTTTCAAGACAAGCAATTATAGATAAACATTACCTCTAAACTAATTAAGATATTCATCAAATGAAAGATTAAAATAATTGAAAAATAATCCGTTGTCTCATAGATTAAATTAACGATTATTTTAATCCTATAAATCACAACATATAAGAAAATTCAAAATAATTAAAAATTTGATCCTAAATCATTAAATTAATAACTATAATTATTCAAGAATAATACTATTAAAATGCCCAAAAATCAATAAATTTTTTTTTTTGTTAATTCTATTTTATTCATATTTTAATTTTCATTCTCACTTTTGTCTCTTCTCATTCTAAAATGTGAAAGTCGAACTAAATTGACTTTATCTCAAATCTCATAAAAAAGTAGGGATTCAAATATGAACCGCGTATGTAAAATCAAATTTGACAAAATGAGGAGCTCTGCCAGATTTTATAAAGTACAAATCGAAATGGGTTTCGACAGCGACTCCCCTTTCATCACGCGGGCCAATCAAATTTGGTCAACTTCTTCTGCACCACCATCAGCATCATCATCATCATCATCATCATCATCATCATCTCCTTCATCTGATCCTTGGAATTAGCACTCCCTTTCTTTCTCTCAGAAGTTGTCTTCCGGACCCTCTTGAAAGAAATTCTAATTGCAGCCATTTTTCGTCACATAAAAATTTGCAAGTGGATACACAGAGGAGAAAATCAGAAGAGGTTTGGCTCTGTTGAAGCCAAAGAAATAGAGGGTAGTTTGAAAAATGGAGGACTCAAGACGACCATCAGTGCTTTCTTTCGGTAAATGTTACAGACGCGTTCTTCCACCTAATCCCTTTCCGGAGGACCACCTCTCGAACCCCGGATTCGAATTGGGGAAAAGGGATTTGCAGTCCCCTGTCTTACCGCTCGGTCGCGTTGAGCGGGGGATTCCTAAACTTCTTTTTTAATTGAACTTGCATCTTGAATCCCAGTTTCTTAAAACTACCCATCTTACCTGTCTCCGCTGTGAAGATCACCGTCGACCGGCACGGCCACGGTCTGTGATTCAAGTCCGGGTTGGCCCAGCTGCCCCTCCGATGACTTTCTGCAGACGGGGCATGTGGCGTGCAGTCTCAGCCACGGGTCAACGCACTTCACATGGAAGAAGTGCCCGCACTCCGGCAGCAGCCGCAGCAAGTCGCCCTCCTTGTATTCTCCCAAGCATATCGAGCAAGAACCACCGCCGATAACGTCGCTCGAGTCTGCCAAGTTGTTCTTCTCGAGGTGCTTCCCGCTCGAGAATAGGACCGTCGGGTAGCTCTGGAGCGTGGCCTCATCGATCCCCCTCTCTGCCGCAGTCCCCGACAAGGCGTCGAGATGCTGGAGCGCTATCCGAGCCGAAATGGCCTCCCGGGTGGCGTCACGGAGGCAGTAGCAGCAGGTGAGGGTGATGAGGACGACGAGGGCGAAGACACCGATTCCGAACGCCACGTCGTATCCGTACGGGCCGATGCCGCCCCCGCTGCTCATGTTCCTGCGAGCGGTCGAGAACAAGAGGGGAGAAAGACGTTTTACTTCAGTTTTCTAAGAGCAGACTTGAGGGTCATGAGCCTGAACAAGTACAAGGAGCTACCGTATTTACAACGAAATCGAATTATCGAGTAATATAATAATTTGAAAACGATCCATCCCGTTATTTTATAAATCAATTCTATTTTCCATGTTCTGGAAAATAATTAACAGGAGTTCGGCAATTTTAGCTGGTGGAGGATCCAGCACAAGAAGCTCATTGAATTTGCTATTAATGGCTATCTTCCAACAAATCTATTCAGCTGAAAAAAATTTCCCCATCAATCATCTCCCTTTACATATGGAGTGTGTATGTACGCAGCGTCGCTGATGAAAGGGATGTTTGCATAAATCCCCGCCACCGCACACCTCACGCACTCCATCAGCAGGAATATGAAGGCCGACCCGACAATTGCCCAGTAGTACATGCCGAACCGGCCCCCGTAGTGGATCAGTGGTGCGAAGTTGCTCGCATACCACACGATCTGCAGCACGTTCTCCAACAGGAGCCCCATCATCACATGGTACCGGAAGAAGTGAGGCCACCTGCGGTTCTGCACGACCCAAAGGTACACGGCGAAGCAGTACACCATCAGGAACCAGGTGGGGAGGCGCCGGATTGCTCCCGGAACATAGTAGCTCAGGAACTCGAATTGCTCGTAGTGCTCCATCAGGGGCTGGAAGTAGAAGGCCGTGTCGGATATCTGCAGGGCCATCAGGTATGGAATGCACGCTAGGGTCCGCCACCACCACTCCGGCTTCTTCACGATCTTAGGGTAAGGAATGCTGAAAGGATAGTCCAGGTACACTTTTGGAGGCGCCGGGCATTTGTGCCTTCTGGTTCTTGGCAGTAACACACTTCTGTCCTTGCTGAACAATGAAGTCGATGTAGAGGACAGGCGTGAAAGAGGCTGCCGACCTGCTAAACCTTGAATGTGTAATGTTAACATGATCATTTCTAGCAGTTTAACAGAACAAAATTTTTGATAACCATGACTAAGTATCAAGAAATTACTCAACAATTATCTTGCTTCATAAATCATACAATCTTACATCTTCTTAATTGTTACAAGCAAAAGCTATTCACAGTCAGTCCTTTCCTCACCGTCATCCACAGAAAATGAGAATCAAAAACAATTTGAAAGCATAAAGGTGATTGGAAAAGCTCATTCATTCGGGGGTAAGAATACTAATTCTTCACCATGTCGACTTTATTATCGGTGAAATCAGTTCAACGCAATGGAGCATAATAAGTATGAAGACTAAATATGCACCTTCGAATATCTGAGATTGCAGCTTGACTTTGGTTGACAATACAGGTCTTACTGGCCAATGATAGTCACAAGTAGACACCAGGCTACGCGTCGGGAATTTACTGGCCTTGGGATGCACAGCAATGGTCCTGGAGGTCTTGGTCCATCCCCACGGACTAGCACTTGACTGCCTGTTTAAATTACAAGATTTAGACAACAGCTTAGCGAGATGGCTGCGCCAACTCTGCTAAAAGACTCTGTATAACAATCAAGTCGGCTAAAAAATGCCCAAAAGAATGATAGACAAGTCAATGACCAGCCAAATGGTGCTGGAAAAAAAAGTCAAGTAGCTGCTCGACCGAGTATGCAAATTAACAGATATACCATTGCATCAGAATATATTGGCTGTATTGGCGCACATCCAATTTTGAGAAAAGACACTACTGGCTGCAGAAATCCACCATTCCTCACATTCTTTCATATTGCCATCATACCAGTTATTTGGAGCTAAATAGCCTCACTACTAATTGCATATTATATGTATTCATAGCCATATCTTCACAGTTGATTCGAATGAAGATGAGATCATATGCCCGTCTCTGCTTGAAAGCAAGTTTTGAGAGCTAACCAAATGCAAAGTTATCTCCTCCCTTTTACAGCTAAAAAGCTCCTCAATAGTTTCCCAGTTCTAACTGTATAATAAATAAACCAGGCAAAGCCATCTCCCCTATCATGATTCAACCGCTTTAACTTGGTCAAACGCATAAAACCCAAGACATCTAGCACCGCACACTATCCTTTTGCTTTGTTTCCTCTAAAGTTGAAACCACGAAGTCAATCCGACACGCCTCAGTTCTCTATTCTGGAAATGCGTGGATCCATAGACAGAAAGAATATTCGTTTACGTCATATGTAAATACTTTCCACAGGGCGGCAAGCGAGGTGACATTCTTGATCATAAAATTCTCCGCTAATACTATCGAGCTCAGAGGCGAAAGTGACGTTTTTGAATGCATGCGTATAGAGTGCATCTAAGTCGTTAGGCAGAACAGATCCAACCCCAATTTATTTGAAGTCCGGAGAAAACAGAGCCGGTTCATCGGGCTTGCCCTCCCAGTACAGAAAATGAGACAGACAAGAGAGAAACAATCTTACTGTATTCTTTTACCAAGCTAGTATATCCAAAAGCGAAAATCAAGAAGCACGTACAGAGGAGGGATTGCCGCCTTTGGGACGGTGGCGGCAGCAGCGACTGCCGGCATCTGAGCTCAACGATTCTCCCTCTTTTGCAGTCACCCAGCACCAAAGATCTGCCCAAAAGATATATTAAAAAATAATAATTAAAAAAAAATTAAAAAACACACACACACACACACACAAGAGTAATGAGGTCGGAATCAGCACATAAAGATCAGAAAACATGGCTCTGAAAATTCCCTCTTGCACCGACGAGATCGAAGACGAACGAACCCACGACATAATCATTCACCTGAACGCGAATCCCGGGTCGAGACAGCGGCACGAAGATGCGAAGGTACTGCGTGCAGAGAGACGGAACCGACGTTGGAGGAGAGGTGGAGGAGAAAGAAAGAGTCGGCGCTTTGGGAAAGAAAGCGGCAGGGCCGTAGCGTTGTGATTTATAAGTCGGCGAGGGCAAGTGGGAAAATGAAGGGGAGAAAGAGAGCCGGTGACTTTCGTGAAATTCTAGGTGCTTCCGGGGAGTTGGGCTCGGACCGTGACTCCTCATGTCCTTCGCGTGATGGGCCCATTGGGCCAGGCGTACTGCTTTCGAGAGGGACTCCGTCATGCATTCTCCGTCGAACGTGGGCCTAATACCCTAAATAACCCTCAACTTTAGTTCCGATCTTGATTATACTCTTAAACTTTTTTTTTTGTCTCATAAACATCCTCAAATTATAAGTCCAATCCAAATCCGCTCCATCTAATCATCCGTTCAAAATTTCTCGTCAACAATTGAAAGATGGAAAATTCTCGAGCACGAGCAATTTGAATGCCCCGGGTACGAGCTCTCTGACCGTGAGAGATGGAAGACTCTCGAGCGTGAGAGTTTGAAGATTGAGTGTAAAATCGGATACCCTAAGTGAGATGGAAGGAAGACTCCCTTAAGAGTAAGAGCAATTGAACAAAGCTAACAACATTTGCTCTAGTTTATACCCAAATTTCAGATCTAATAAGACACCGTTTAGGCTAACGTGGAATTCATCTCCAAAAGATATCTTCTTAGATCTGAAATTTAGGGAAAACTATAGCAATGGCATGGAAATACCACATAGCATCACTAACAGTGATTTCCGATAGAGGTTTTATAGAGACAAATATAAGATTTAAGTAAAAATTGGGATTTTTTCATGAGACAAAAAAAAAAAAAATACTACATAGGATCACTTACGTTGATTTTCAATAGAGGGTTTATAGGGGCAAATATAAGATTTAAGTAAAAATTGAGATTTTTTTATGAGACAAAATAAAAAAGGTAAATTGAGACTGTACATAAATTTAACGATTTTTAAAGGTATTAGGCCGTTAAACATGTGCTTGGCAACCTATTTGGACACCCCCATAAAAGAAAACCTAAAAATTATCTTCTTCTTCTTCTTTTTTTTAATATTAATCCTATCTCTAACTCTCCTCTCTCTCTCTCTTCGACTTTTGCTCTGCTTGCTTGCGAAACGGGAGTCAAACCTCACACCTATGGTACAAGCATCCTCATGCTATATAACCAGAGAATCCCAAAATGCAATTGTGTGGATCAGAAGGACGATCCTCCATCTTTGAGGATTTTTTCTCCTATCGAGATCTTCAATAAGTACCACACTTGAATCCAACACTTTATGTGGCGATCCAAGTCCCCATCTAGAGCAACTAATGAATCGTCCGGATTTGGACCGACCATTTGGATTGTGATAGGATTGGATAAAGTGAGATTAGAAATCCTCCAAATATCCTTTGGATCGTAGAAAATTCCATTACATATTTGGTGCAATTCAAGAAAGCATAATTTTTTTTTTTTTTTTGAGAATATCACTTTCCTTAGAATTCGGCGATATTAAAATCTCACCGCTTGAGCTCCCTCACTAGCATGTCAAACCCACTCTCTTCAACTCCCTCCAGTAGGTCGCTGCAAGTTTCACTTAACCCATTTCCATCTCCACCTTCAAATCATAGTCCTCGCTCAGCTTCACCGTATTACAAGCGATTTGAACAGCGGTGAAGACGAACCTCGGGTCGTCGAAGGTATCGCGGAACGATCGGGGAGGTAGCGATTGTGGTGATCTAGTAAACAAGGCAGCAATAGCCGATGTAGAGGTGAAGGGTGGGGATAGGTGGTGTAGGCCACACGTGAAGCTTGATGATTTGGGGTGGTGAGGTGGGAAGAGGAGGTGGACGGAGATCCACTAGTGGACAGCAAGAAACGAGGGCGGACGCGCCTCCATTGTGGACAACAATCTCAAAGGAGCTTGGGCATTCGGGAAAAGATAATAATTCTTCGATGCTGATGACTATGTGATGTATAACTTTTCCTGTTCACCCTCAATCGTCGAAACATGATCTATTGGACGGTGATGCCGATTGGTGGTGGTTGAAAGCGATGACCATTGCAAATAGGTGGAAAGTGACGATGATGTTGTGGAGATGGTCCTTGCGCGATGGTTGGCGAAGCCAGATACGTCACTCTAGCGCTCTATCATTGGAAGAAAATTGTTAAAGTTACTTGTGAAATTTTTTTAATCCAATCCAAGTTTATTGCACCCTTGACCCCCATTTCTCATCCAGGTTACCTAGTTTCAAGGATGTCTCCAAATGCCGGATATGATATTTTGTTATTCTATCGTACTCAAATCTGGACTACCTAACACACTAGTTCTCATATTGACAAGGTCTTGTCGCGCAGGACTTAACCCATTACTTCATAGGACGAGCTAATGTCCCGATTTCTCTTTCATGGAAATTGAAAAGATCATCCCTGTATCATTGTTGCAATTAAGGTGACCAGACTTATGAATCTTAAGCGAAGATTGATAGCGTCTGCCTTTACTATCTGTTGTGAAGATTTGAGGGAGGGAGGGGGGAGAGAGTTGAACGACTTTGAGTGGAAAGGAAGCAATACAAAAGCGCAGAGAGAGACAGAACCACCTAGTTTCAATTCCTTCCCGATGTCAAGCAAGAATATATGCCTTCTTGTCATGGCGACTGAAATACTATACTAGTAGGAACAGAGAGAGAGAGAGAGAGAGAGAGAGAGAGAGACATTAAACAATTTGCCGGCAAATATGGAGCCCGCTTTTGGCCTTTGTCTGCATTACTTGAGCCCGATCACTTGCACATCAGTGAAGCAAAGTCGCTGTTTTGCAAAGTGATCGTATAAAGAATCCTCTTTTGTTTTTCAATTGTTGGGGCTTACACATAAAGAATCCTCTTCTTTAGCATTTGCTTCTTCCTCAAATTTGTTCCTGTCTGATGTACGAAAGAAAAAAGACCTTCGACTCACATGATCTAGTATCGTCTATGCGTCCTGTCTGTGCCGTCTATATAAGTGGATGCATTGAGTATCTGGTCCTTGCTTCCCTGCGGCGAGAGGCTTGTGATTTCGAGTTGATACTCTTGAGGATCAGAGCATTATCACTCGAAGAGAGTACACGATGGAGAGAAGCAGAGCTTGCCTGAAGCTGTGGATTCTCCTCCATCTACTTTCCTTATGCATTTTCTTCATCCACAGCGGTAAGCGACTGTCGTAATCACCAAGCATTTCACATTGCAGAGCATCTTACGTTTCTTAGTCAGGAGTTCTTCTTTAGTTGGTCCCGCCGTAACTTGAATCACTGTCGTTCTTGGTCATTCACTGTGTTCTGTTCATCCCATGTCCTGCTGATACACGCGTGACCTGATTGATGACCAGATGATCTAAGAAATATATTGAACTGGGTCATTTTCCTCGGTTAGTATCGCCTGAAACTCGGGCTTTTTCTCGTCTTTGTAGATGCTAGAAGGGTGACGGCACGGTCCAAGGGCACAGCGCATCCGAAGAATCCGGCCCTGAGATCCACGAAAAGAATCAGAGTGACGAGAAACCTGGATTTGCCGTCGAATGCCCAACCTTACGTGAACTCGCCGTTCACGTTGCCGCCATACGATTCGCTTCCCCCGATGCCTCTGCCTGACCTCAGCCCTCCATACTGCATATACCCACCATCGACCCCACAGCCCCCAGCTTCCACCACAAACCCACCTCCCGCAGGGATCACACCATCACCCTATGTCTACATCCCGCCAATCCTTCCCGTTCAAAACCCGCCTCCCAGCCCGGACGTCGTGATTCCGGGCCCTCCTGAGTCATTCCTGAGCCCTCCGGGACCTGTAGTTGTCCCGGTCCCCCCGGCCCCCGGAACCGGTCCAAGTCTTACCCCGCCAGCGATCAACCCGCCTTACAACGTGCCCAGCATCCCAATCTCCTTTCCGAGCCCGCCCTCTTCTGTCCCATCCCCAGGCGGAGGCGGCATTGTCCCGGGCCCATTCCTCCCGCCGATCGTCTACCCTCCTCCCACGGTGCCGCCATCCCCTAACTCCGGTTCGAGCATAGCCTTGTGGTGCGTGGCCAAGCCCTCAGTGCCAGAGCCCATCATCCAGGAGGCCATGAACTTCGCCTGCGGATCCGGTGCTGAGTGCACCTCGATCGAGCCGAATGGCTCATGCTTCCAGCCCAACACGCTGTTCGCGCATGCCTCGTACGCGTTCAACAGCTACTGGCAGAGGACCAAGGTGGCTGGCGGCTCATGCTCCTTCGGTGGCACGGCCGTACTAGTCACAGTCGATCCTAGTAAGCGTACATCTGCATATATTTATTGACCTCCGTGCTCTGCAACATATCCTAGAATTGCCCTTTGAACACCCCCATCAGCTTTGCAATTTGAGAATCTCAAGTAAACTAATTACGTTCAAACCAGTTGTTAATGCCTCGTTTTCACTGGGACCATTTTGTGCAGGCTATGATGGATGCCATTTTGTCTACTTGTAGCAAGTGAAACAACTCTGTTCTTGGCGACGTCGAGGAGCAGAATGCGAGAGTTTTTTATGTCATCCCACTTCCTTTTTCTTTTCTTTTTTCTTTCCCTTGGAATAAATTAGGAATTTCGGTTTGTTTTGCCAGAGGATATATGGATTTTTGGCATTAGATAATACGTTCATAAGGTGTATCGGATGACGGCGTGAAACTCATATCTTTCTAGTGTTACAGAAACGGCCTCTTCTTCATTAGATGTGGGATTCGTCACCTCCCTATGTTCACTCAATTGGGCAAGTGCAACATCATGCTGAACTTTAGCAGATAACAACTAAACATGAATTCTAATTTGCTATGGAATGTTGCTGCTGATGAAAATTTCACCTTTGTCCTTGAACAATCCATCACTCCAGAGAGCTTATAAAAGCGAGGTGCGGTTAACAAAAGACTCACTAAAGATTCTGCAAATTTACAGAAAGATGTAAATGATGCTTTAATCATTCATAGCAGGAACGTTGATATAATCTGAGCTGATCTCTTTCCATACAAATCAAGAAGAGCGAACAGGTGAAAGTTGTTGATTCATGTTTGTGTGCAGACTTGAGAAGTTAGACAATCATCCAAAAAGCCTCATTAAACATCTTTCCCTCCCTTTGAAGGCATATTCAAATTCGACGAACCCGAAGTCACACTTGTTTGATGTAACTTATGTCATCAAGAAATAGATGGTAACTACAGGTTCACCAAAGCTGGCGCATGTCCATCATTTAGGCTTTGTAAGATAAGAGGATACATGCGGAGTCAAGTACCTGTACAATGTTGTTACCAAAGTAGAATGGGCGAGTGCCGCTGAGACCAAACTTCCGATCTCTGCTTTGATTTGTACATATATCAATCATACACATGTACATATGCAAAATTTAATTCTGAGCGCGAATTCTTTGCCACAAATTAGCCAGTCCCGAGCTTGTCTGAGCACTTGCTGGTTGGAGGTGTTGTGTACCGTGTACCAGTTTACCTGCTGCAGCAAGTTTCTCTTCTGAAAAATGGGGAGCAAGTAACGTATGACAACCGAAGCATGTACGATACATCACCTCTGTTTCTTACCAAAGAGAGGAGATCATGTGACAAGCCAAGAGCCATTCAAAGGTGTATGCATAAAGTGTATCCACAGTTACAAATGAGAGATTTACTCCATTCGACATGATCAACAAGACTAATCGCAATGCGACAAGTACGCATGACCTGTGCCCTCATCGATCGACAAGCTCCACCATCACCTTTTTGTTTTTCCATTTCCGGTAATTGATTCTGCCAATCACAACGACGTTT
Organism: Eucalyptus cloeziana; assembly: GCA_014182715.1. Classification (NCBI taxonomy): domain Eukaryota; kingdom Viridiplantae; phylum Streptophyta; class Magnoliopsida; order Myrtales; family Myrtaceae; genus Eucalyptus; species Eucalyptus cloeziana. The sequence goes on from CM024640.1 coordinate 32,357,301, forward strand.
CCAACGTTCTTCATGGATGTGCACGGGCACCAACTTTCCCACTCGGGGAAGACAATACTCTGGACCTTGAAGTTCATCACATCACCGGTTCAACTGATCCCTCGGTGCCGTCGACGCTCGATGGGCCTTCGCAAGAGGGGTCAGGTTCGGCGAGCTCCGACAAACTGGACAAGTCGGATGCATCTGCAGCCACTGGTCCACACACTTACTATGGAAGACATGGTGGCAACCGGGCAAAGACCTCTGCACGTCGCTGTCCTTGTAGTCGCCCAAACAAATGGAGCAAGAAGAACGAGTCGAGTCCGAGCCCGAGTCGCCCTCATGGAGCTTGGCCAATTTGGGGCGCACGGGCTTCTTTAGGCCATTCCTTTTGCCGACGGTGTCTGGTCGACCTCCTTCTACCTCTAGGATTGTTTCTGGATGTTGCTCCGGCAAAGAGTCACGGACAGGGTGGTTCGGAGGCGGCGGGTTCACGCGCATGCGGCTGAACAGGCACGACATGACGGCCGCGAATACGACCACGACAAGGACGCCGATGGCGGCTCCCATACCATGTTTGGAATCAGCGGCGCCGTCCATTGTAGAAAATGAGGGTGGCATATGAAAGGAAGATGAAGGAGATAGCTAAAGGGGAGCTGAAATCTGACTCGCTAATGGTGTCTAAGCCATGAATCTCCATGATAAGAAACTTGAGGAAGTCTCTTTGAAATTCGCAATCAAGAAAGTCACAATCAAGAAAACCACCTTTCCTCTTCGCAGGTCTTCGTCTTCCCATTACCGCCATGACGATATGTGGAAGGTGGAAATTATGTGGAAGTTGCACGGTAGAAATTCTTAATTAAAAGAGTCTCTTTTACTTACATCCCATGTACCAGATTTCATGCTGGACTCCTATTGAGGATGATTGTTCAAAAAGACCTAAACTTATTATACAATAATTAATTTAATTTTAAACATTCTCAATTGTACCAATTTAAGCTAAACATTTTGATTACTTCCCAATTTAGTCATAAATATTTTGACCATTTGCTAGTTTAATTTCAAAACTTTCGATAACTTGCCAATTTACTTATTTTGGCCATTCTACGTGGTTGGTTAGCGTTAATTTGAATAAATTTTACATTTTAAAATTTTTTCCTCTCTCTCAATTTCTTTTGTTTTTCTTTTGGCCTTTGACTGATACTCGGTCATGGCTGGTAACCGACCACGAGGTGTAGGACTAATCGGAACAGCCATTAGAAGTTTTACCCGCAAGTCATTATTTATTTCGGTCAATAGGCACTACCGCAGCTTATTATTTTGCAACAAGCATTGAAGAACAAGTCAAGCAAGACTAAATGAGGGTGACATAGACCTTGATGTTCGAGCAGAAAACAGGACGCTAGACTTTGTCTTAAACAAGGACGCAAACCTGACCCCACGGATCATGTGACATTTATGTTTTCTTTTTCGCGTATTGATATATACAAAATACGAGAGTCGCGAAATTTCCCATTATATTTAATCAAGATCATAATCGGACCATACCCATAAAAAAAACAGGTGTTATGGAGAAATAATCCCCCGTAATTAATCTCTCAATTTAGTTAATTTTGTCACGAGAATTGGCAAAATTAATTATAATCTATATTTCTTCTCTCTTCCCAGTCCCTTCCTCTCTTTTACTTACAATAAGTAGAGAAGAATCGCAGAAGTTCCAAAGAGAGTGACAGGCGCCCTTTCAATTCAGTCAAATCATAAATGAATGTTGTATTTTTATGTACATGTTGGACAGCGTTCCCACCAGTAAATTTCAACGTAAGGAGGGTTTTGCGAGGGAGACTCTGAGTGGATATGGTCGTCAATTTGTTCTCTTTCGGGTTTTTAGTTGAAGAGACAACAAATGAAAAGGACCACTTGAATTATTAAACCAAAAGCAAAATCAAGTCTTCCCTTCGCTTGTTTCAGCTGATCATTTCTTTTTTGTGGGGGTACTTCTGGACTTGATTGTACATGCTATTGCTTTACTTGGGTCTGTATATGGCCATTAATGGGCTATTTGTTTAAATTTATTTATGTTTCTTGGAACACAAATTTTTGTTTTTTGTTCTAAGGAACAAAAAAAGAACAGAAACACGTTTGTTTATACTTTTTGTTAAGAACGATTTTTAATGTAAAATGCTAAAAAAACTTATTTCTTATTCTCGGGAAAAATTCCGAAAAACACTTCTTTTTCTTTTTCTTTTTTCTTGGTCTTTTTTCTTTGGCCGGTTGTCGGCCTCAACCATGGCCGTCGAGGGCCAGCAACCTCACCGGAGCGTCGCTGGCCCTCGGCGAGCCTCGGCCTCACCTTGGCTAGGCAAACTCGGCCTCGCCAGATCTGGGCGAGTTCGAGCTCGCCCAACCAAGGCGAGGCCGAGCTCGCCCAGCCACCGCTAGGCGACGCCGACCTGGCGGTGGCCCAACGACACTAACCCTCATTAGTGGTTGGGCAAGCTCGGCCTTGCCAAATCTAGGCGAGATCGCTAGCCTTCATCGGCCAGTCATTAGCCATGGCCGAGGCCGGCGATTGGCCAAAAGGAAGAAAAAAAAATATATTAAAAATAAAATAAATAAAAAAATTATACAAGTTTATCAAACATATTTATTTCTTTTATATTTCAGGAACAAAAAATTTGTGTAATTAGCAAACGCATTTTTTGTTAAAAAATTATTTCTCGGAATAGAAATAGTTTTTTTTATTTCTATTCCATGGAACAATTTTTTAACAAAAACGTTACTAAACACGCCTTAAATATCACAATTACATTTTCTTCCTTTAAAGACTGAGGAGGATTCGTCTTATTTTCACTCACGCTAATTACAACGAGTGAAACTCTCATATAAAGTTGGAGAATGATAAGAGAACTAAAGGGCATAATACTTATTAGGGGCTATGGAACATAATTAATTTGGCTTGTCAGGACATTCAAAATGTCTACACGCAAAGATTTTCTCTCTTTCCCGCGATTTCTTTTACCCTTCAAGGACGAGCTCCATTTCCTTTTCCCTTTCTTTTTATTCTTGGTTGCTCCGCCCTTCTTTTTCCTTTTTTATTTTGCCAGAAGGGGTTGAAGTTATAGGTCTCTAATGGGCTTTGGGCTCGAAGGGGTTGAAGTTATAGGTCAATGATGGGCTTTGGGCTTGGCCCATTTATTACAGCCCCAACGGCCCCATCTAGTCTATATACCCTTTTTTAAGAGGCGGCCCGTCCCGTCCCTATACTGCGCTTTTGGAGATGGCATAAAACCCTCCGTAAAGCACCTGAAATTAAGGGTGAGCTAGGGACTGGACCCATTGGTCCTTGGATCGGGAACTGGTCACTTTTTTTTTTCCCAATACTTGATGTTATATCTTATTTTACTCTCTTCTTCTTCTTCTTTTTAGATATAATAATAAAAACATATATGTAATCGGTCCGGTCGATTCCCTTGCCCAGGACCGGGACCGGGATGACATCAACCAAAGTAGCCGGTTTGGTCCATTCCGAGCTAAGGGGAACCGGACCGGACCAAAGAAGCTAGTTTAGTCCATTCCGGGCCGTGCGTTTTGCACACCTACCTATGATGGGTGGCAGTCATCCATTTTCTTTAGCGGCCAGTGTAAAGGATCCGACCAGCGATGGGCAACAAGCCGTCATTAGTGAAAACGAGAGACCTTTTTTGGGCTTTTAGGGATGGCTCTGCTCGTCGGTGGCTAACAGCGTATCCAACGAAATAGCTAAATGAACATTGTATTGTTGCGTAACGAAATTCATTCAATGATTTTATTAGAATGATCTTATTAAGAACTAGATCCTCCCTGAAAACCCGGATCAAGCCGCCTTCATCACGTATCAATGCCAAGGTCAAGCCCCGACCCTTCGAGCTTCGTCCTTGCGATCTTGTCGAGACGCCGGGTCATCTCCGGTGTGAACAAGTTCTTCCAGTCCCCGACGACGCCCTTCCTGAAGAAGGTGCTGTTCGGCATGTTCACCCACGGATCGACCCCGCTCCTGTTCACCTCCAGGTTCTTGAGCCTCTCCAAGCTGCACCTCCAGACGATGTCCTCCACCTCCTCTTCTTCCTCCTCCAGCTGCCGCCCGAGGAACGAGCTCAGCCTCTTCACCTGCCCTCTCGGGTCTCTCTTCAGGTCCTCGTACTTCAGGAACAGCACCTTCTCCGGCATCGCTAAGCTCGCTCTGTAGTACTCAAGCACGTGCTCGAAGAAAGGCCCGAAGAGGCAGACCCCGTCGCAGAAGCCCTCGAAGGCGCGCTCGAACAGGAAGGGGCCCTCCTCGTCGGTCCGGAGGTGGTTGAAGAAGTGCCACAGGGAGACGAGGGTGTCTTTCGGGTTGCGCGTGAGGTAGACGATCTTGCATGGAGAGGAAAAATAAATGCTATAGGCTCGTTCTATAAGAAAGGCGCAAACCTAATCGCTTATGGTGCAGAAACAACATGAAAACTCTCGCCTTTTCTACGAGAAAATTCTTCAAAAAGTTATGAACCTATTATGTTTTTACTTATTCGGTCCTAAATCTTTTAATTTTATCAATTAAATCATAAACTTTTAATAATTTGCCAATTGAGTCTGTCGGCTACTAACATGGACGCCAGTTATCCTTCATGGCACATCTGGCACTTAATATGGATTTTTTTTTTTAATTTTAAAAAAACGAGTTTTTATTTATTAATTTTTCTTTCTTTTTTTTTTTTTTTTTCTTCTTCCATTGACCGAAAAGGGTCACTAGCTTTTGCCAAGTGGTAGGTGAGGGTCAATCGCCCCTCACTTGTGACTAGTGAGGATCGGCTGACGACCCTCGTTAGACTTGGTAGGAAAAAAAAAAGGAAGAGAAAAGAAAAGAATAAATATCCAAAAGTTCTTTTAAAAAGTTATGGGATATGTTCAATAGAAATCCTAAAACTTGTCAAAGAAGTGCAATTTAGTCCTAAAACTTATAAAAAGTGCAATCAAGTCCTAAAACTTGTCAAATTGATTCAATTGAGTCTTAAAATTAACACCGTCAAGAAAGTTAACGGAAATTCCGACGTGGCCGATGTCACATTTTAAATGAATTTTTTATTTTTATATGGATTTTTTAAATTATTTTTATTCAAAATCTTTAAAAATAGATTAAAAACTAAAAAGGAAAATCTAAATTTATTTAAAAAACATAAAACTGTTCAAAAAAAAAAAAAAAAAGACACCGGTGGACTTCGCCGCCTCCCAACGCCGAGGGGCCGGCGACCATCGCCCGCCCCGGGCGAGTCTTCGCCGGCCCTCACCTCACGGGGCCGGTGAGCGAGGCCGCCCGCCTTGGGCGAGGCTCGCCCATCGGCGAGCCTCGCCGGCATCGAGCGAGGGCCGACGAGGCTCGCCGGATCTTAGCGAGGCTCGCCCGGATCTAGCGAGCCTCACCGGCCTCGAGTGAGGGCCGATGAGGCCTCACCTGTGGCGGGCGACGTTCACCGGCCCTCACCGGCCCCGAGCGAGGGCCGACGAGGCCTCGCCTGTGGCCGGCGACGGCCACCGCCCTCGCTCGGGGGCCCGAGGCCTCGCCTGGGCAGGGCCGCCCCCGCCGTGGCCGACGACCGTCGCCCGGCCCCTCCGGCGATGGGTGGCGGCGGGGGAGAGAAGTTGATTTTTTTTTTAAAACAATTTTTTAAAATAATTTTTTTAACTTTTCTTTTTAATTTTTGGTGAAAATAAAATAAAATGAATAAATCTAATTTTTTAATCTAATTTTTTTAAAAAATGAATAAAAAATAATTTAAAAATCCACGTGAAAAATAAAAAATTATTTAAAATGCCACGTCAGCATTTTTAACAGAAAAAACTAACGGCGTTAACTTTAGGACTTAATTGAACCAACTTGACAAGTTTTAGGACTTGATTGCACTTTTTGTAAGTTTTAGGACTCAATTGTACTTCCTTGAAAAGTTTTAGGACTTCTGCTGAACATATCCCAAAAGTTATTCATGTGAGCTCCAGTCGTCCTATGTAGCATTACCAACATTCACGTCAGTAATTTCTAATTAAAATTGGCGAAATGGACTTAATTGATGAATAATAAAAAAGTTTATGATTTAATTGGTAAAACCGAAAAGTTTATGATCGAATTGGAAAAAGTGTAAACTGTTTGAGAGTATGGAGGATTTTCCCATTTGGCTATCGTAGAGTACAAGGTTAGGCAATACTTACTTTGCATGGAGAGGCCTTGATGGATTCGGGAAGCGCGCTGTAAGGCAAGTGGGTGTGGAACAACCTCGGCGACTCGATGACCGAGAGGTCTGGAGGCGGGTTCTCCGTAAATACCTGGACCTCCAAGGTCTTCACGTAATGCGCCGGGTGGTTAGCCGCGAGGGGGTCTTCCGACTGATCTTCTCGATCGGTGCTGACCGCGATGTTGCCGTTCTCTCGACTCCGTTCATGTCTCTTGCTCGTCAAGATGCAGAAACAGAGCGCTTTGAGCCACGTGCTTCCGGTTTTCATGGCAGATGCCAAGAGGACGTCGTCGTCTCGTGGCTGGAACCGTGAGCGAAGAGCCAGGGTGGCCTCAAGATGGCGGGGGCGGTACCAGAAGCCGTTCCACCAGTAGAGTTCCCGAGTCTCCCAGAACAGCTGTTTTGGGAGCTGGTCGAGCGATATGGATGCTTCTCCTTCCGTAGGAGCAGAATAAGCCATGGTTCTTGGCTTTGCGACGTCGACATCCACGGTAGCTACAGCTAGTGTCTTGTGGTGCCGAGCTACTTCCATTGGAGCATTTTTCTGGTTCTGTTGTCGCCGGAGAAAATTTAGACAAATGAACCGGTCTGAAAGTTTGCCTGGGGAGGTAGATTGTAAAGATTCTCTGGAAATAGCAGCTGATGCTTCTGCCAAAGACGCTAATTATACTCGTCTCGAGATTTATCACTTTTTGGGCACACAGGTTGTGAAAGCAGACGCGCAGCTTTCCTAAGTTATTCCGTTCATCATCAGTTGACGCAAGCATCGTATTCGTTTCATTTGTTCAAGCAGTCGGAACAATTTGCGCCCCTGTTTCTGCGAACAACTAATTCCTTCTCGACCAGCGACCCATCTCCATCCACATGAGGTCGGGAAGAATCGGAAAAAGATATGCGCTATGCCGTATCTTTGAAGTTTCTTACACCTTAGAAAAGTAGATCTCTCCTTAGGCTGTCAACTTGCCGCTTTTTTCAAAAAGAACAGACCATGGTCCTTCGAGAAAAGCTCTTCTTTTTTCATTTTTGTTTAATCTTAGAGAAGGCATTACAAATGAAGCGTAAGCTATACGGAATTACCAAAAAAATGGAATCATATTCAAAAATGAGAAATCACAAAGATGAGGAGGATTCATATGATCAAGCATTGAAAAGCTTCCGAAAAGGTCCATCCTTCCTATCCTTAGCTGCTTCCGTGAGAGCAAGAAACCTCTTGAAACCTGTGGAGGCGGCACCTCGCCCGAGGGCAGCAGCTCTTGTGAGCACATCCTCCCCGGAAGCAATCAAGCCAACCGGAGCAATGTTGGACATTGCAGGAGCCATTATGGGAAGTGGGGCAGCAGGAACAACGGGTGGCGCTACAGCAGGTTGCGTGATCCCAGGTCCAAGTTTGTTTAAGTCATCCAATATAGTTTGCTGATCAGCCTTCTTGAGCCCCTGCACATGCCAATTCCACGTCACAACTGGCATAGAAACAAAACTCTGGACAAGATAGATAAAATGCAAAGAACTCGTGGAGAAATGATGAAGCATTAATGCTTGCTGATTAATTTTCCATTGTGTAAACAAGAAAGAGATCACGACTGTTTTTCCTTTACCGCGAGAGAAGACAATGTACTCCATCCAATTTGCCATGTCACAAAAATAGAATCATTTTTTTCTTTATTTTTCATATTCTATCAAAGTATGCCTGAGAGATAATATCCTGTCAACTACCTTGAGCTCCAGAACACGCTGAAACTCCATTGTTGTTCCTTCTGGTAACAATGCACGATATGTATCCGCCACAGAATCAACTGGAGACAGAATGACCTGTGATGGGAAAATGATCATGAGTGTGACAGAGAAGGACAACGTACTTGAGAGTAACAGCCTGCACTAAGTAAAGAAGAGAACCTTTAGAAGTGCTTCAGCTTTGCTCATCTCTCGGCTTACAAACTTAGAATAGCTGGCAGCAGTTGTTGTCTGCACCGAAGAAACAGATTACAAAATGGATGCATGAGCTCGTTTGTCAAATGGAAGAGAAGACGAAAGAATTTCTTTAAAAACTACAGGGATTGACCAAGAATTCCAATCAAACGTGCAACATGTAACTGCATCAATGCAAATTAAAGTGATTTCCCGTAACATTTGCAGATACAGGATTGTCTGACTCTAGATTGAAGCAAAAATATGAGCCAAACTGTTTGACTGCCTACTTATCTATGCTTGCCTAAAAGCATCAACATTTATTCTCATATTACAGGTAACTGATTACCAGTCCCTTTTCCACCGAACATTGTGACTTCCAAGCCCCTTGCAATTGCACCAAATCAGCTTGATCGGGGCCTCCCTAGTTACTATTGCTTCTCCAGTCAACTGAGACAGCTGGGAAATTCTAGGCCTACGATAATTTTCTGCCATTTTATGTAGACCAGCTATGAGTAATGACATAACTTTGTAAGTTTCCTTGTAGAGCTATTGCAGAGCGTAATGTAGCTGCAAAAATTTGTCGATTGCAAAAGGCTTCATAAACACCAAGAGAGAATCATAATCTAAATCAACACTGGATAAGCTCGCCAATAAGTAAGTCATGAATGACCAGGAGCACGAACTTAAAAAGTCCCAAAAAAAGGTTGGGATGAATGACGGTGCTCAAAGGTGCAAGCACCGCAATCAATAGAGAGATGTGAGCGGGGTTCCAAGCTATTGTTGGCCATACTTGAAAGTCAATTTCACTGGTTCCAGTGTCAGCGATATACAATTTGCCATCATTGGTTAACCACATCCACAAAATGCTAAAAGCAAAGATCTAGGTTACTTGCACGTTTAGATGTTTCGCAAAACAACAGGACAAAAGTGAAAGGAAATTCAAGAGCCTATATTTGGATGTCATCGAAGCAATAATACTATAGTAAAAGTACTAACTCACTTGTCGGCCTAGGGAAGGAATATCTAGAAGGATTGTCTTTATGGCTTGGTATCCAACAGCATCTGCAAAAAGTATGATACAGTTAAAATGATCCCAAGATATCAAATTGATTGCACAAACTAGAGAGGCAATTTCTACTAGAATCAGCAACAACAATAGACAAGGTCCTTTTTATTGAAAGTTCAATCAATGAAACCACAGAAGAAAATCTCTCTCCAAATTGAACTATTTTATTTCAGCTATGGTTTTTATGATACTAGCCATTGCAAAAGTAAACATATATTGCCAATATAGGGCGTTGAATTGTGTCCTTTGGCTGTTCATTTAAGAGAAAAGCAACGGGCATGCATCAAGAGATATACATCAAAAGTAATACATGTTTTGCTTTGTTGACAATAAACCATTCGAAAGCATAAAGATAGAAGACATGAGAGACATTGAGTCCCTTAACAAAAATTACATAAATAATCTAAAAACAACTACTCATTGAAACAAGTGCTATAATTGTGGGAAGTAGAGAGCTCTCATGCCATGCAGTGGCTTAGAAATCAAAGCACTTAGATCCACATATAGCTATTTAGATAAGTCAAGATGACATTTCCATTCAAGAAGAAAATTCCAATATGATTCTTGCTCAGGTGCAAAGAATTTAAGGCATAATCTGAATAGCGAGATGCTTCAATATGATTCCAATATGTCAGCAGGTATTGCTTCAAAGTCGGTCTTAGCACATAAGCCTCAAATGCAAAATATTAAAACTTTCTAACTAGTTAGATCTTTCAAAAGGATGACACACAATAAAAAGAAGCAGCAATTACTTGTTGGGCTCCAGTTTCAGATATCTGTTTGCATTTAAATATGTTGACATAGAAGCGGGGACCGAGAGATGATGCAAGCTGCAAGAACAAAGTTAACAACGTTGAGAAAAAAGGGACTGGAGAAAGTAGATCTTCGCTGGAAGTTATGCAACAAAATGCATGGGCACTAATTTGGCTTGTAAAAACGTTTGCCTAGCAGAAAGATGGCTAAACTGAGACTCGCCTTATTCTACAGCTGACAATGAGTATAATTAAGCATGACTGTTGAAAGAGGCTCCTAAGAAGATAGGTCACTGTTCTGCAACATAAGAAATACTAACAGCAAAAGATATGTATGAAGTGTTGCACCTCAGTTTATTTCTTTTTGTTGCTAAATGACAAAATATGTAGGTTAATGCATAAAATCAGGAAATAGAAAAATCCTTCAGGTTACCTTGTCCAAAAAGAACTGGAAATAAATAGGAGACAGAAGGCTTCCAAGCACAGGAATACTATTATTCAGCATCAGATTTATGTTGTTAACATACCTGCAAGAAAAATGTGGTCATAGAAGCGAACCATAAGCTCCATTAAATACATTTTGGAAATGGAGAAATCAACTGACCCTGATTGGTCACCGACACTTTCTAGAGTGTTCCATGGGATGCGTGTCATGGTGGCCATTTCTATATCAAATTTTGTTTCTAGGCCGTGCACTAGAGTCACAAGTGCTTTTGTTATTACTGCAGAAAATTCATCCTGCAATACCGCTTATAAGTTAGCAACTAGCGACAAAGAGAATTGTGCATGAGTAACTCACAAGTGCATGCAAATTGATGTCAAACAATACCTGCACTTCTGACATATCCACACCATCAGCATATTGGGAATCGATTATCTTTGACACGCTTTCAGCCAGTTCGCCAGCCTATAAAATGTCAAACTGCAGTTACGATAAACTTACACCAATTTTGCCCAATCAGACTGGAATTCAAAAATCAAATATTATGTAACCAGCAAATTTTGTCTCAACTATCATCAAACAATTTCTCATATTAATGATGCCATTTTGGAACAATTTTCTCTAGCATTATAAAAAGCATTGCTTAATTGCATTCTATAGCCTAAAACGGTAAAGGAATAGGAATAGCGAGGTTGACTCTGAAATTCTGAGATTTAGCATTGACAACAAGTAGAATTAAATCTGGTGATACAACTCACAAGAACGAAAAATTTGATTTTACCCTAATGCATTTTGAAGTTTTTTGTGCATAGTTAACTATAAAGGTTGAAGATTTGATCATGGGATAGCAATTGGTCGTGCACTCTCAAGCAAAGCACAAACAGTCCAAAGAACCTTCTGGTGGGACATTGCTATAATTTCAGCAATGACGTTTTTATGTTCTTCCTGGAAGAATAACATGTTAAACAACTATATTAAGCACGCAGTCCAACTTTCCATGTTGCTTTAAACTGTTCTCCCATAGCTTTAACAATATGACAAGGTAAAATAACCCAGCAGTCACGATAATTGTTAAGGAAACAATAAGCATTTAATAACTAACCGTCTGATGGCAGTATTCAGCTGAATTCACTATGTAACAGATCACTCTTTCATCTCTGTCTGAAGTCTGCATGATTACAATCGTTGCTCAAAAAGCAAACATAAAAGAACTTTAAAAAAGAGCCAGAAAAAGTTGTAATATAGACTACCTTTATCTGTCCATCTATACCTGTGGCCGCTGCAACAAGCCCCATACCACCTTTAGGTAGTTTTGCAAAAAGTTTTGTGGCGTATGCTTTAAGAACTCTTTGAAATACCTGATCATAGTTTCAAAGTCAAGTTCTATCAGGTTTCAAAATCTTAATTTGTGATGGTGAACTGGATGAGATCTTGAGATTTTGCTCCAGATACTGATTCTCATATAGCAGGACTAAACATAAAACTTGCAAATGAACCGCAATATTGATAATTGGAATGATCAAATGTTCAGGTAAGAGATATTCATACCGAGAGAGAGAGAGAGAGAGAGAGAGAGAGAGAGTTGAATGGTTAGTGAAGGCTCGATCCCTACTGTGGCCACTTTCAATATCTATATCCAAAGACAATTTGAAACTCAAAAAACCTAAGTGTCTAAACAGCTGCCCCCACGATGCAAGAAAAAGGGGGAAAGCCACCTATTCTCCACAGCGCAAACACTATGTAATGCTACAATTTTTTCTAAAGCTTATGCCACCTAACATGCACCAAACTTTGCTTAATAATGAATGATGTAGCTATGAACTTATTTTTGATGGGCCACATGGATCAGTCACTGGACCCATCATAACTACAGTAGATCACTCCAATGAAGGCATTCCATTAGTTGCCCAGTTCATAGATACTCTACCTTGAGCAAATCTTTACAAGTGCCATTACCAATTCCAATATGAAGGAAGGTATCTAAACCATTAAATTCGATCAACACACCTTGAACAAATTGAATAACGTCTGATTCTTTGTCAGAGCACTGCAGCGCTTTAAGCTTCTCTTGATGATAAGAAACAGCTAAGACAACATAAAAAGGAGGGTCTGTCAGCACAAATGCTCAAAAACTTGCGATGCTACAATCAAATATACTGGATAGAGTTCATCCTGCATCTTTCTATATAGATGGTAATTGGAAAAGTACCACAGGATACACACATAATATCCCGTTGAGCATTTACAAGAAAATATATATATATATTCACAAAATTAGCAAATTCACCAAGATCATGGTTCAGAGTCAAGACAGCAGCTGAAAGAGCAGTCGTTAAAGTTCTCACTCCACCCAAATTTACATGAGTTGATTTTAAGCTAATTGAATCACTATCACCATCTACAAAAGTCCAGAGCTATATTTGATCAACGAATCCAACTCAAAAGATGCATCAAATACTTGCAATCGTAACCAAAATCAACATTTCAGTTGCTTGCCTGCATGCTACTGGTTAAAACATTGTTCTGACTCCCCTCCTCAATATCCCATGTTTCCTCCTAATAGAGGACATCATAAGCAGGCAACGTCAGCCATAAATCATTGAATGAAAAATATGGAGGGAGCCAAAGTCCAATAAGAAAGAAATGAAACTACCTGGACAAGTTTTTCCAGACTTTCCATCAGCGTTTTCTCTTCTAGCTCTATATATACGGTTAAATGAGGTTCAAAGCAAGATGAAATGATTCCACGGAAGTTGAACTGTAACCAATGAATGGAATTAGTTCTCCTGAACTGTTTAGATCGAAAGATGTTAATAGATGCTGTTCACAAACTTTAATTAAAGTAATCGAGTAAGCATGCCAGGACACTCGAACATCAACAATGGAACCACAGTTTTCATTCCTTATTCTTAGATCAAGCACTCTAATTTCTCCGTCCATATCCACAAGCCTTGTTGACCCTGATCTAGAAGTAAAGACCCACCTACATTGCACGAATCAATTTCCTCCTTAGAAAAAAAAAAATTTATGGAAAAAATAGTTCAATGCCATCCTACTTTTTAAGTCATATAGAATTTTTAGAATACGATTCTTATTCTATCTAATGCAAACTTTAAGCAGGAATTTTAATCGCGTGATGATAAATCACATAAAATCTCCACACACAAACAAGATAATTCATGCAACAGATGACATATCTCAGAAGCATCAACACAAGTACCAACTTCATTTCTTGTTTTCTATACAAGATTAAAAAATTACCCCAGCACCATGCACTGACGTATCCTTGTTTCCATCCTTCTCCTGTCAATTGAAATCAGAAGAATTGGCAGAAGGGTGAAAAGGCAATCTTACAGAACTTCACAGTAAAACTAGAAATCGCTTAAAGCACAGCCACAGAGTCACCTCATCCTCAGTTCCTTGATGTGCAGCAAGCTTCCGTTCGTACTTCTTTCGTATATCAGAGACAATTTGACTGTTATTTTCATCTTTATCAATGTCATCTTCACTTATGATCTCTTTGCTCCTAGCTCCTCCTCCAAATTTCTCTGCCAATTCATCCTCAAATTCCAGGGTTCGTTGGAGTGCCTAAAGTTAATTATCCAGGACAAATAAGGTTTTATAAGAGGCAATGAAAAGCTTTCCAAATGTTCAAATTTGATGAGATCAAGCCACCAAATGACATTACGTTAAATGACGTTTCCACTTAGAGGATCCTAAGGTAATAGTGAAAAGATACAGGCCTATGAACAACAAGAGCATAATTGCAAATATGAGATTATGCAGGCCACAAAAACCTATTTACCCTCTCTTACTCTTACATGTTTAGCAGTGATTAGGGAAGATCCTCTATTAGGATCTCAACAAGTACAAGTGATGATGAAAACACGCTAAGGTATAGCACATGCACATGATAAAATCTAGTCAAGTTGACACTAACCAGGAAAAAAATTAGGACAGGCTAGCAGAATAGATAACCTATCACATCATTATTCATAATCAAGCTAAAAACTTCAATTTACTCTACAACACAGTGATGACAAAATGCTATAGGGGACTTTTTGAGTTGAATCTGACCATGAAGACTCCTCGATAGATACCTAATTAATCCGCAATCATCTTATGGAGATTAATGACGCATTAGCATCTCAGAAGCCTACTTTAAGACATTCTGAAAACTAATTCAATTAAGGAAGACCTACATAGATTCTCAGACCAATGTGGTGCAACATCCTAGAAACACAGCCTTACCAAAAAAATTTATGAGCCATGCCCCAGACATAGCGAATGCAGCAGAAATGAAAGGTCCGTGAGGGTTTGGATAGCAGAAACTTACCAATAACAAAGTACCGACATCTGGCTTTTCCTTCATATTGATGAGGATCTCTTCAAGTTGTTTCCTGAAGATATACCCAAGAAGCAGACAAGTCACATCTTTTTGCTTCATACTACTTCAGAGAAGCTTCTACAATACTTGCAAGATCAAGATTAAGAGAGCAAACTGCAAGCCCTCACAAACTAAATAAGGTTTTTATTGCCCCCAGATGCTTAGCATATGAATGGCAGTGCAATGACCATGTCACAAATGTCAGCCTTCTAAGATCTTGCTTATCGCTGGTAAATTCAAAAGTAAGAAAATTTCTGAGTACTGATGAAACACATATTAAGTACTCCACCTCCACTGGAATGCACAAGTTTAAGGGGGTAAAACCTGTTGCTAAAAAATAACGCATGCTTGAAGAAAATGATAAGTTCCTCAGGATGAGCTTATATGAAATATTTGGCACAAAATTGACAGACTAAGTTTATAAGGCCAGCCAAACTCCACAATTACAAAATACATAACTCTTTTAGCAGTTTCTGCATTGTTCCTTTGTCACTTTTACATTACAACAAGCTCATCTAAATTAGTTCCACCCTCGTCACTAGTTTCTTGAATGTTTTAAATAATAACAGCAAACTTAAAGAGGTTTCATATTGGCAACAACAAAAAGTCTCACTGCAATAACCCAACTTAGTTGACTGACCGTTTAATAGCTAGAGATGGTCATGAGAACACTCTTTCAACATAAGAAACAGTATATTTTGCAGGTAAGTTAAGAAATACCTTGTCTTCTTACAGAATAGGATGCAAAGCCGATAAGGAACATGCCAGGAAGGAGGAAAGATCTTCCATATCTCTTCATTAGTTCTCATTCGACGCTTAATCCAGGCATATCTCCGTTCGGTTTTATCCAGCTTAGCAAGTTCTATGAAAACAAAAACGCATCAGCTTGAATACCTCGGAAAAAGCAATTGGAAAGTTGGAAAATAAGAGTATATCATCGCATGCACAATACAAAGTAGGAAAAATGGCAGACCAGCTCCTTCAAATATCTGTTCATATGACGTGAGCTCCCTGCTGCAAAATGTATTCACCAGCTCCTCCCTCACAGAAGGCTCCAACGCGTCAACCACTAAGCAAGCATCGGATAAGTGTTGCAGTAGATTTGTCTCTTCGCTCTCTTTTCCAGTACCTAAGCTGAAATAAGGGGCCAGTCAAGTATGCCATCTAGATTATCCAAAAGACGAAAACTGTCTCCAGTGATAAATTTTAAAATTGCAAACCAAAAGAACTGCCATATCAGTTTTTCAATTTCAGCCAGGAAGCAATAAGAAAGATGTAAAGAGGAAGAGTTGCATTAGTCTATCCTATTGAGTTTCCCATGAGTGCTTCGTAAGGCTCAATTGGACACTTAATACTACAGACGAATAGTCAAGAATAATCAAATAGAGGACAAACCAAGTGCATACAGAGAACAGACTATTCAAGACCGAGAGGAACTCATGCATTCAAAGAAAAATGTACCTTGAAAAATCAGAGAACGCGTGTGACTTGAGTATTTGTTTGATATTCTTAAACTTCTCCCTAAGCTCTGTTATTTTGGGAATATCCCTGTAGGCTTCAAAATGACTGCACAGCTGGTTCACAGCCTGAAATGCATTGACAGAAAACAACTCAATCAATGCTTTTTTGCATGACTATGCCCAATAAAATCTAGATTTTCCCAGAGATAAGATCTGAATGACAAATCAAGTTAAAGCACGATGAGGCCTTCCATGGCATACAATGACTGAAGGACATGGCATACAATGACTGAAGGAGGAACCAGGTCATCTAAGAAGTCCATGCAGGAAAAAGCACAATCTTGAATAATGCAATTGTGAAATCCTACAGGTAAGCCAATTGCACTTGGATGTCACTCTCTATTTCACACAGATATAGCGTAATGCAAAGAATCATGTATTCCATAGAGCTACATAAGCCCAGGACCTTCTTCGGTAATGAGCGACCTAAGCAACTATAGATTGGGAGGAATCAAGAGCTGACCACCTTCATGGAATACTTATGCAGAGTGAAAATCATAAGAAACTTATAATAAGAAATTCTATCAATAATGTGATGCCAACCCTAAAAAAAAATGTTTAATCTAACAAGCTATGACTCATGAGCAATCACAGTACCTCCAGCTGTGCAGCTGCCTCTTTATATTGTCTTTTAGAAGCCATTATCTGGAGTTGCTCGATGGCTGAGACTGTGATAGAAGGAGGAGCATCAAAAGTTAAATGTACGGAAACTCAAATGGTATTACTGAAGTAAGTTGATCATGCCAAAATTATTATTCACTTTAATGAAATATGCCAGATATATTGTACAGCACAGAGCAAAACCCTATATGTATAAAACAGAATCTAGAGGTCCATCATGTACCATATTTTCTTCAAAGTAGTAAAGTGGTCACCTAGGGCAGCACAAATCAGGCTTCAAGCAAGCAATAACATGCCCCCGGTGAAAATTGGGGAAAGAAACGAAACGAAACTAAAAAATGATCCTCATCTTATTATAGTTTGATTTTCTTGTGTTGTGTATTTGCCAAGCAACGAGAAGCACACATGCTAATGCTCAAAATAATCTACCATCATATTTAAGATAAGAATGTCTCCATGGTGAAAAATATACAGTGTGTGTAATATTGATTATTCAGACATGTAAATCAATATTTCCAAAAAGTTAACAATTCATTTATTCTCCCAAATAAAGTCACAACACTAAAAGTAAACACGTTCAATGAAGAAACAAATCCTTATTTTACCAATATTAATTAAAATTCAGGGAATGATTTTTTCGCACAATGAATCCACAACCATGTAGAGCAAAATAAGAGGCATGCATGATACCAAAATGATATAATGTAAACTGCAAAGACACTAACCAAGCATTGTAAGACGGTGAAGAGCAGTGATTGTTGTTGTTATATGCTTCTTAGCAAAATCCAACTTTTTTATATCACGACAAATTTCCTGAACCATTGTCTCACTTTGCTCAGCTTTGGTTTTTATCTCCCGAATCTTGTACGTGAGTTCCTGCTTGAAAGGAAAACATATGAACATTAAAATAGCAGACTGACAAGGTGGATGTTCAACACTGTTAAAGTTCCCTTTCTGCAAGATGGCATGAAAGATGAATAGCAACTAAAGATTATTCTTTAACAGACCTCAACAGCATGTGTAGCAGCAGCAAGATCTTCCTTAGCTTTTGTCCCTGAATTACTCTGTAGGAATGTGCCGGAGAGAAGTTGTCAAAAGCTCAAATAGAAAAAATGAACCATACCAGGATTTCATAATAAGTATGAGATTATGATTAACGTTCCAATTGATTTTGACATCTTTTTTTCTCCCCACATCTCGTGTAGAATCGAGTGATGGTGTAACAGCAAAGACAGCCGAACAGTAGTCATGTAAGCTTTTGTTTCCAGTCTTACAGAGAACTGCTATTAAGTAACCACTTTGAAATAAGTAAGAGACCTCTACAAACCCATTACAGATCCAAAACTTGGCATTGAATAAGTACCAGATGTAACCTCTCTCAAATGCATCCAGAAAATTTCGCCTTACAAATAACAGCATAAATCAGATACTTATCCATTAAGAATCACAAGGAAAGCCAATGACTCAGTAGCAAAAATAGACAAAAAAAGAAAAAAAAGAAAAGATAATAATAGAAGTATGGCTTCTTCCACTCTCGCAATTTCAGCGTTGTGAAGAGCAAAAACTCATGATCCTACAGAGCTGACGCACAATCTTGTCCAGAAGAATCTGCAGCCTATACGTACCAATATCTACACAATGTGCCGGTAAACTACATGCAACTTCGCCGACAAATTCTTCAGGGACATAACGAGTATGACAAGGCACGGTTGAATCAATTGCACGATATGCCAAAGAGGACTCAGAGAAAAAAGATAAAAAAGAACGACCTGCTGGCGAACGGCTGCCAAGATTTCCGCATCAATACGACGAATCTCACTGTGTATCTTCTGCATCAAGGGCTCGACGCCGGATAACGAAGCCTCTGGAACAAAGAAAGCGTCTCTCGCGGCGTTAACACACCAGAGCAGCAGACAATCGCATCAAAAGAGAAATGCTCGACCCGAGAGGGACCTGTAGGGAACATCTGGTTGATGTACTCCAAGGTACTCGACTTGTCCATGGCGCCACGAATTGATCGCGAACGCAAGTCCTCAGTCTCCAGCTCGACCAGCCAACCTCCGGTGGGAACGCCCACCGCGCGCAGAATCACTTCACTTCCCGCTTTCCTTCTCTCCGCAATCCTTCATCACGCCTCATCCCCGCATATCTGCTCCTGGATTAGCGCCGACGGCAGGACCGGAGCCCACTGATCTCCAAGCAAATTGAATAGGCTACAAGGCGAGAAAGTCTTCGTCAATCGAAGACAGCTCGGGATCTTCAATCGATCTCCGATCACAAACAAAGAAATGAGGAATCGATTCGGCCGTCGACTCACCTATTGGAGATCTCCGATTCGACGTTCGAGTCGCCGGGCGTGTTCCGAGTGCAGATCGAGATGAACTGCTGCAAATTCTACGTGGGCGAGCGGCGACGAATGTCTCGATCCGTCGGCTGAAGCTTTAACGCGCGGAGTCGAGCGAAGCATGAAAGGCGTTCTGAGAGGAGAGACGAGGAGCGGAGCGGGCCTAGTAAAAAACGGAGTGCTCCGAGTTTATTTCAAGCAATTATCAAAAAAATGAAATAACAAAGTTGAAAATTCAGCTCCATTTGTTTTCCAAAGTAAAAATATCACTAAAAATTCTCAACTAAGGCACTTGTTATAAATTTATCCTAAATAAATTTTTTAACTACCAAGTGCATGATAATCATTCCGTTTCTAAAGATAATTTTTGATATTTTCTATTTTAATTTTTTAGATGAATTTATGAGTAAAAATACGTATTTGGAATAGAAATTCGCAAAATTTCTCCTTCTAGGATAAATGCGAGTAGCAATGGTGAACAATGAGAAAAAAAAATTATTTCTAGTTTTCTAGACTAAAAAATTGTTCAGGACTAGAAAAATGATATTGTGTTACTATATAAATTTCTATGCTTGAGAATATAAAAGTAAATCTAAATAAAAATAAAATGATTATCATACATATCCAAAAATCCTAAATTGATATACCTAAGATAAATTTGTCCTCCATTAATTACTATTAAATTACTGTCAAATTGCTAGGTTGAACAATACGTAACAGTGACTGATATATCATTTTGGAATTTTACCTTTCATTTGCGCAAGTGTATCAATATATGACTTTTTGAGATATTAATCCAATTTAGTTCCTAGAGTTGCAACTTGCATATTTGAAAAGTTACTAATATATATAAACAAGATTTTCAATATACTTTTTAGGGAAAATGTCACAAGTGATCCCTATATTATTGTTTAATGTGCAATTTGGTCTCTGAACTTTCGATTGGCTCAATTTGGTCCCTAAACTATTGATAAATGTCCGATTTAGTCCTTTGTCACTGTTTTTCTTTTTTCCCTTTTTTTTTTTTTGGCGTTCAGCAAGGGTCGCCCTCGTTGGCGTCGGGCGAGGGGCTCCCTCGCAGACGGATGCTCCTCACCCTCGCCGGCAAGGGCCTCCCTCGCCAAATTTGTAAGGGAGCCCCTCACCCGACGCCGACGAGGGCTACCCTCGTTGAGCGAGGGGCTCCCTCGCCTACTTCCGGCGAGGACGGCCCTTGACAGACACCGACGAGGACGGCCCTTACCGAACGCCGGCTTCCCTTCGCCGAAGCTGGTGGAGGGAAGAGAGAAGAAAAAAAAAAAAAAAAAAAAAAGTAACGAATGATTAAATTGGACATTTATCAATAGTTTATGAATCAAATTTAGCCGATCGAAAGTTCAGAAACAAAATTGCACATTAAGCAATAATATATGGACCATTTGTATCATTTTCCCTACTTTTTATTATTAAGTGTATGATTATTTAAAAATAATAATTGATTTGTAAAATGTGTCTAAAAATGACCCTTTTATCACTTATGAAAAATCTATGAAAATATCTACATATAAATTACCCTCAATAATGAAAACAATTTTCATTAACTAATTATTTCAAACGATATAAACGAGTATTTTTAAGAAAATATTTTATAAATCATTTATTTTTCGCAAAATAAAGGAAATCTAAATTCGGGCATGAAAGCTAACATTGCCCCCATATATTCCCACTCAATATCTCTCCAAAAAGAACATCGAGCTATTGAAGAAAGCAAGCTTATTCCCAGCAAAATAACCACTGATTTGAAAGTGCGGTGCAGAAGTGCAGACCAATTGGCAATTCCACAATGTAATCATCTTTCATTCTCCTTACAGACTCAAAAACTCGGTAAGTGGAGTAATTTATCGACTCCCTTGCCGTCATTAGATGGTTGAAAGAATCGTTATCACTGCGGAAAGGAGTAAAACAAAGCCGCATGACCATATAAGCTCAAATACTCTGCATCTTGTTTCTACAGCAGGCGTCTCCATCCACTTCCTTGGCACCGATACATGATCAAGAAAGAAGGCGGGTCACTTCTTTTCCATAAGGGACGGCAGGTAGACCCAGGTCATCCTCCACCTGATTACGGAAAAGAAGTACCATGAGATTTGTTGCTCTAACTAATCGCAAATGACTCCACTTGAGATGTAACGACAACGAGCCAATGCAAACAAGACAAGAAACATCAAGAATCCTATAGTTCAATGATGTAACCATCCCAAAAAAGCAGCTTGCTTGTCTGCAGAATATGTACCTCTGAAGTATGACAGAAAAGCTAAGAGCAGTAGGGAGCACAGGATACAGATTGAAGGGGTGATATGGAAAAATTATAATCGAAGTTTTTTCTCAAACAAATGCGTGCAACAAGATTTAGAAGGATTTTACAGCAAGTCTAGTTGTTGCTGCCACCAACAAGCAAAAGCACACAAAATTTACCCGGGCATCAGATCTGCCAGCAGGTTCAGCAGCATGCCCTGCTGGATGCTGGCGCTGAAGGCAAGTCAAGCTCTGCATCCAAATCCAGTCCCTCATCCAACTGGAGACACATAGGCCCTCTGGTCTCTGTTTGCATTCCCATGTCTGCTTACAAAGCATTTAGTTCTACAAACAAAAGTCAGTAAGTATGGTGCCTCAGCTAATATTAAGTTCTGCTTCTTAGGAGTACATTTGCTTGCGTAAGAGGCCAAAAAAGAAGCTGAAAGAAAAGGACCTTAAAGTAAGATTCACATATTTTTCTATCTTATTTCTGAACCTACAACTTCAAATATATCTTCCTCAAACAACAAGACTTACAATACAACTTTTCTCTTGATTTGTGCCACTTATTTTATTTGACTTGATCTAAACATGTCAGCTCCGGGGCCAAGCTCCCAAAATATCCCCCATCAGATAATCAACTTCCAAATAAATTTCAAATGCTACTTTTCAGATGACTTTCAAAGCGGTCACAACCATGTGCATTAGTGAGATAAACAGCATGAATAACAGTGTTTTAGCAATTGCCAAAATCATGAGTACCCCTTTTGTCACAGGAGGCATGTGCATTTACAATGAAAACTAAATTAAAGCTCACCATGAGTTCTTCAGCATTAAAGTCATCAGGTACATTGTAGCTCCCACCAAAGGTTTCTTGTATCTCGCTACTCATCAGTTACATCCATTAGGTCCATCATCTCATATTGCAAATGCAAGCTCTATAAATCCGGCCAAAGAAACAGCTGATCCAAAAGTAGTCAACATCAAGACTGAAATAAAAGAGTAAAGGAGAAATCACAGACATCAATGCCATGGATCTTGATGATTTTCACCATGCCTTTCAAATCCTTACTGGCATACTTCAGAGATGTCAGCTGGAAACATAAGACTAATACAGATTCAGTATCAAGCGAAACACATAAATAATACAAGAGGTAAAGCTACACGTGGTATATCTTTACTAAAAATTTACTTACTAAATGATACGACAGCCTATGCAGCGTGTGTCCTAATAGGGCGCAATTGGCAATCAAAATAAAGATTGTTCTGTAGAAAAGGAGAAGAAAAATATAACTGGGGCAAGAAAAATCAAAGAAATTTTAGTTTCTTATTCTATTTTCCTTTCTTCCAAAGTCGCAACAAATCTCCTCTCAAGCATTATTTGCCATTGAAGTGTGCTCGACAATCTTTGAAGTTCTACACATCTTCTGAATTCAAGCATGACAAGTAAAGGAAATTGATTCCTACAAAGGCTATGGATGCACTAATGAAGATACTTGAAGACAATCTACATACATAACCACTAAATAATTCATGGGGTTCACTTTCATATGTATCTTAATGCACCCATTAGATGGTGTCCAACAATCTATTAAGCTTCAGAATGAAAGGATTTGATCCTTTCTCAATTTGAATTCGTTTTATGTAAATAAAGGATAGATCCTACTTAAATCATGCTTTTAGTTTCATTGATTAAAATATATTTTCAGTATTCTTAGCGACATCGGCAAAGGATTGCTCCTATGTCTCAAATCATGCTTTTAGTTTCATTGATTAGAAAAGAAGATTCAGATTTATTGGCACAATGGAGCAACGAACAAAAATCCTATATTACTTCTAGTAAAATATTTTGAAATATTTTGAAAAATATCTCTAGAAAGAAATCTTTCCGAGAATGTGGGGATTTACCTCCCCTTCCAAGATGGAAATGATTTTACTTGATACACCTCCATTTTTGCGTGTTTTATTAACTGCAGTAACATTGCAATTAATAGCAATTGATTAACCATTGGTGAAGTAATAATAACACCAATGTTAGAAAAATATAATTACGATGACATTTTCATAAAACAAGTTATAAATCATTTCAAGAGCTTCAAATATTGTTGAGTAGACTTCAGTAGCAGCTTGTAATAATGCTTGAAAGGACCTTCGTGCAATTTTGGGAAGAAATTATGGTGAAATGGAAAACTAAATTTCCTTTAATTGTTCTTGCCCCATTAATGTTTTTTCCTTTTTCACTAACTTTATTTGGGTAATGATTTAACACTTATTTAACGACATGGCACATGCCACATAGGCCACCATGTCATTCAGTAGGAAATTCTTAGTAAAGTCTTTGTAAGTGTAGCTTTATTCTAATACAAATTATGTAAGGTCCTGAAGAACAAAACGAAATTCGACCTTGGCAATAATGACTCGAAGAATAGCAAAAACAAAGTAATGTGGTGGCAAAGATTATTAATGTATATCACTTAGAAATCCCTTGCTAGTGGCAAATGGCTCATCCCTACCTCTCAAGAGGTGGACAAGCATGTTCCAAACAGGGTAGACATAAAGCTTCGGTTGCACTGTCTTGAGTTATGCGTCTTGTGGCGCTAACAAAACAATATGAACAGTAACTTTAGAATTGCAATTGAAAAAAAAAAAAAAAAAAAAACAGATGTGATGTAGCATGAATTGAATCTTACAATGGATGTTAATAAAACTAAGGTTCCTACCGACACGATTCAGCAATTATGGTTTTGGAAAAAGATAAGTTAGAATCTAATTTAATTAGATAAGCTATTGAACTACAGAGAATTGAGACCACAATTTAATGAATAACATAATTTTGCTGAAGATGGACTTGTAACAGTCAGATCAAGCACACAAAAGGACACTCCCAACAAGCAAAACCTCGGCTGTAAATATTACAAGGATTGTTATGCCATGCCAGCAACACTGGCGAAGCATACACATTTTCTTGTTACTGGACAAGCCTCCAGTACAAAAGAACAGCCAAACAGATAGCCCCAGCCTAACCTTGCCGATCAGAAAATTAGCACTAATAAAATTACTGCTCCTGGAGACACTACATCAAGTTATTAGAGTCCCACACAGGCTTTGGAAGTAATCTCAAAAGTTTCTAATCAGATCCTCAGATAGGAAACCTTAATCATCATACTTTCAAAATGTCTTGCACTTGAAAAATTTTTAAAATAATTGAAATTTTGAGGGACAGGAAGTTTATTCCAATTACTTTTTTTTGTCCAAAATACCCATTCCAGCGCATTATCTACACTGATAATTAGAATGTTAGTCAAGAGATAGGATTCTTTTAGGCTAGATACAAATTCGTGTCTAGACAACCTACTCCCTTCAAAAGAAACTCAAACAAATTATTAACACAGTTCTCCAATTAAAATTTCAAGGGGAACAAAAACAACTAAAAAGATTATAACACATCAACACTCCAGATACATCATCCTCATATTGCCATTCACGTGAGGTAAGTGGTAGATAGCAAAATTTCGAAAAGTGGGAATTGTAGCACATACATTCTGTTGTGCATCTTTGTCTTTGATACCCTCCACAGCACAAGCAACTTGGTCAAGTTTGAAACTCTCACTGCATAGCATGTCACGTTGTCCTTCATACCTGTTTACAGACTTTCATGATAAGAGAACTTATATGAAAAAATGCAGGGATCTCGTAATATGCCCTTTTCTCAACTAAGAAAACACATAGCAGCAATTTGGGACTCACAAAATGCCAAGTTGCTCCAATTTGTCAAAATTATTAAACATAATTCGGTCTAAAGTATCAACTTAATCAAAACCCAAACATAAAATTTATTCTGGTCTAAAATTAAAAAAGGAAAATAGCTGCGTCAATCCATGTGCACAGTACGATGCCCATTCTTTACAAGTTGCAAGATAGGGAAGATGTATCCTTTTTTCAGAACCAAGTCCATATACAACAAGCAATTATTATCGACTCTACATTATCATAAGCAGGACTCTCCTTTCAGACAAAAGACAAATTACTTTTGGCCAAGCTAGCCATGGGCCAAACGTCATAAGAGTGTAGTAGCTTCAGGTGAGAAAAACTAGTACTATTAATCTATAGTCCCAGACACTACTTCACCCCAGCCCCAGGGTGTAACATGTTAACCTAAGATGGACCGATAACAGTGGCAGTGAGGACCTCAGATCAGCCCAAACTTAAGCTGGAAAGAGAAAATGGTTGGCTGTGAATGCGATGCACAAGCTACTAGAAGGCATGTAGAAGTTTCAATTTGAGTTCTCTTTCTTTTCTTTTTTGGCTGAAGTTTCCATTTAAGTTCAATAAAAGGAGAAGAAATGTCAAAAGATTCCATTTAAATCTTTCAAAATGTAAACAAAGCAGAGCAAAAAGATCATCAGTTTCAATTTACGTCATCTGGAAGTAAGTTAATGTGTTTGTTCAAGCTTAATATATATATAGAATAAAAAAATGCAAGATCTTAAATTCAGGGGCCAATGGAAGCGTCACTTTTCGACAGTCACTAACACATTCTTTTGCAAGCGTAACAGGTAGTTCTCCCAAACATCTGGACTATCTCATCTGAAGCACCCTCAATTATCATGAGCCACAGAGCTGATAATACTTAAGGTGTTCCACATTTATCTCGTATAAGAAAACTATAACATTCCTTAGTGAAATGAAGTGAAGCAGCAAGTTATCCAGAAAACAATCAGAAACTAAAGTCAGATGAATTGCCAAAAGGGTCGTACGTCCGTTTTTGTTTGAGCATCCTCATTGCTCGAGCCTTTTTAGCTTCCTGTGCCGGCCCGGGCCGCATCTTCTTGATCTGTTCTTTATATCTACTCAGCTCGGCGTCCAGCTTCTTGATCTTGTCATCTATCGTTTCGCCTCTCCTAGTGATCTGGACGATAGAAAAGCCGAGTCACGCATCCGGCATTCAAGAGCATTAATCGGCAGATACAATGCGCACGTCTATGATTACGCTTCAGCCGCAACTCAGAGCGCAATCACAACCATTTCACCGTCGCACTCCCGTCCGAACACACGCGACGAAAAGCGGCCAAGCTCCGCGAGAACACCAACGCAGCGATACGAACAGCAGCAGCAGCTCAGCTAACTTTCGAATCGGAGGAATAGCGAGAAAAAGAAAACCGAAATCGCAAAGCCTTAACCGAGAACCGGAACAAGGAGTTCCGATTCGGTACGGCGCTCAAACACGACCAGGCGCGGCGACCGGGGGCGTTCCTATGTTAGAGAGAGAGAGAGAGAGGGAGAAGAGACCCGATCGGAGGCGTCCTGAACGGAGGAAGAAGCAGGCTCCTTCTCCTTCTTGGCGCTGAAAGCTCTCTCCATCTCCTTCTTTCCTCCTTCTTCTTCCTCGCTGGAGCGGAACCGGAGGAACCTCTGCTGCGCTCGCGGCGGAAGGAGCGAGAACGGAGGGTCTCTACGCCGGACGGAGGGGAGGAAAAACCGGGAAGAAGGCGTCGGGGAATGGCGAGGACCGAGAGAGAAGCGAAGCTGCACGGCGGCTGCGGAGCGGAGCGGAGGGAAGATGGAGACTATTATTCCACTAGCAGCGCCATGGAAGAGGAAAGTGAAAGCTACCGCAGAATTTCTCCCCGATTCAATTTCCGCAAATGAAAGATAAAGAAATCCCCACAAAATAACAGGCATGATGAATTGATTAGTTGTGACTTGTGATCATGACATTTTAACCTTATGTGCCAAGTCAAATCATTGACAACTATGGGAAATTAATTCTTTTGAGCAGCGACAACTCTCCTAAGCTTATATTACTCTCTTTCCTTTTAACTTAGACTTTTTGATTCACATACTACCAATCCCTATAACTTCCTTTTTCAGTTTTATTAATTGATACCTCCAAATTCATATCGACAATTCAAAATTCATTCGATTCAGTCCATAACATTAACATAGATTGGATTTGAAATGATCACTAAACTATGACCATACAAGTTCAGATTATTGATGGGATGAAAAAAGGAAATTGAGATATCAATGTTTCACGGTAAAGTTAAGCCTTTTTGGTATTGTCTAATATCAAATTAAGGGCTGCTCTCCTCTCTTGCATGGTTTTGACTTCTTGAGATGGTCAGAAGATATTATTGACAGCTAATGATTTTTTATCATAAAAAACTCCTAATTATTTGGAAAAGATATAAACTAGTTGTATATACAATACTCTTGTTTCGAGTACTAAGAAGATATGTCGCAATAACCATGTTGAGAATTTCACCGGTCATCAATAGGTTGAGAATAACTCATCCTTTCAATGACTGAAAAATTATTAATTCCTTAAAATTACATGCACTCTACATAACAAATGAAGTAATCCACTGAACAACAAAATTCAATCTTGAACAAACACACAGCAAATTCACAGATCGCTCCACCCTTACTTCAATACATTTCATACAACACCAAGGAACAAGCCCAGCAACTAAGGCTGAGCATGTTGGAACACCTAAATCGGGAATCACACGGATTAGATTGGACCGGCGGTTTGGTCTAGTTCCCGGTTGCTAAGTGGGACCGGACCGGACCGAAACCGATTGCCCCTACCAACGAACACCTCTTGACCCTCCGCGTTCTCTCATTTCCCGGTAGATGGCGACTTTGGTTTCGAAGAGAGCGATTTCAGCCCGAGCTGCTTCCTCGTCATCCCCACGAAAAGATCACCAGATTTGATCTTTCCCGGAAAACATCCGATCGCCGTCATGAAAGGGAACTGCGCAACCGCCTCTTTTCTTCCGAGGGAAACAATCGCGAGCGCCGGTCCGGGCTTGTAAGTAGACATTTTGCTCGCTCGTCCTCCGCTCATCAACAGCTTCAGGTTTTTCACAGTGACCTCGGCGTGCGTATGGGCCGCATAGCCTTGTTTGATTTCCTGCATAATTAGCCACAGAGAAAACATCCTTATTCATCAGGACCTGAACTTTCATGATCGATTCCTCGCATGATAAGTTGATAACTGCATATGAGGCACGGCAAGAAGGATCGGCCGAGGTCGCTCGAGAGAATCGAGTTTAACATATACGGCAGGCATCGGATTCTACTTACTTCGATGTCGGTGATGTCGCCAATTGCGAAGGCACTCTCGTGGCCCTTGACCCTCATGTGCTTGTCGACCATCAATCTCCCCTGGCTGTCCAAGCTGTCCTTCAGGAAAGTCTGTTGAAGCCAGGACGAGCCGATCGGCTTCCCGACACAAACGAAGTGACGATCGGCACGGACAGTTTCGCCCCCGGACGTGCGATAAATGCCATCCGACATAGAATCCAGGTCGACCGATTGGCCCAAGATCACTTCGACTTTCTTCGAAACCAACCAGTCCAATGTCTTTTTGGAAGCCTTGGGGCTTATGAATTCCAGCAATCTGGAACCTCTGTGCACCAGGGTCACCTTCTTTTCTGGGAAGTCGACGGCAAGCTCACCGGCAAGTTCGACACCCGTGGGACCTCCTCCGACGATAAGGATCGAATTTGCAGATTTGATCTTGTCATATTCTGCAGATAAGGGGCCACAGAGACGCGTTTTATCATCGAAACATGTCCAAAACATGGTTAATTTTTGTAATACTGAAATTTCCTGTTAGGATTTCCATGAAGTCTCGCGAGCATTTTACTCACCGGCCTCGTAGTGGACGAGCCTCGCGCCTCTATCTCTCGGGACTGGATCATCATGTCCGGTGGCGATAACAAGGTAATCGTACGAATACAGATCGCCATCCGCAGTCAAGACTCCGCTTTCCGTGATGTCCACCGCCGCAGACGTGACAATCTGTCCGTTCGTGAAATAATCTCTGTGATAAACCAC
Source organism: Eucalyptus cloeziana (assembly GCA_014182715.1). Taxonomy (NCBI): domain Eukaryota; kingdom Viridiplantae; phylum Streptophyta; class Magnoliopsida; order Myrtales; family Myrtaceae; genus Eucalyptus; species Eucalyptus cloeziana. The sequence continues at coordinate 32,386,681 of CM024640.1, forward strand.
GGATCTTTCGGCGACAGAGGGCTCGACCATTGCCCTTAAGGCTGCCCAGGGGATCTCAAAGTACTCTTTCCTGTCGACATTTCGAAATTCAAGAAGTGCCAATTATCAATTCAAGATGCTAAAACAGCCCGAGCATCAGCACGCTATCAACAGTTCATCATCTTATATAGCAGTACACAACCAAAGATCGCGCCGTGTTCCTAAGATGGAGCGAGGTCACAGCCAATCTCGTTCTCAGTAACTAACATAACTGTCACGTTCACATTAAGAATTGCTCAGTACCTTGCTTGCTGTGCTCAAGATGGGATTCACCGGGAAAATAAGAAGAGAATGCCAGAAAAAAGAACCGCGAACGAGGAATCAGAGTTCCTCGAAAAAAGGAGAGCAGGGGAAAATTTGTGACTCACTGGTCGATGAGAACGACTTCAGCAATGAACTGCAGGGATTTAACAACGAGAGAGCCACCGACGCCGCCGCCAATCACCACCACCTTCTTCTTCTCCTCTGCTTTAGCTCCTTCTTTCACCGCCATTTCTTGAATTCAACTCGCTTCACAGTTCTCTCTCTCTCTCTCTCTCTCCCCGATTCCGACAATTTCAAGATCTCGAATTTCGCATTCTAAATGAAGACGATGCAAGAACACAAGAACCAACCCAATTTATATAGGCAACTGTACTCAAAGGAAATTTCTAGAAAGTATTAAGATAACCGGAAAGGGCAATCCGGGAAAGCGGTTCATAATCGAAAAGTTGCGTGCTGCTTCTTCGTTCTAACAAGTTCGACTAGTTTAAGGATTGAAATTTGGGAGGACCCACGACGAGGATGTACATTTTTTTTTTGTGGGGATTCCGTTGGTGGCTGCCTGTCCCTCCTTCCTTCTCGATCGTGCATTGCAGCTTCGTCGGCAGTGACGTTTACTGCCCATTTCGGGTTCGCTCCTCGTATGGTCAACGAATTGACCGGCTTCATGGGGCATGCGGAAACTCTGCCGGTTTCCTTTCTTAGGGAGAAGAACGTCACCCATTACATCAGAGAATAGATCTGCCACCTTGTTTTGCAAGGAACAGAAATAAAAAGATTTCTATTTTTTAGGACAAATTACCAAAAAGAACATGAAGTGCCATTATTTTATTAAATAAGAGTTTAAAATGAATCTCGTTTCAAATAAGTACCTAAAATAATCATATCAGTCTCGAAGAAGGGTTTGAATTCATTGTTCAGTAAATGGCAATTTCATCTTTTAAAGTTTTTCATTTTTTCTTTCTTTTTACAGTTTTTTCCTTTCAAGAAAACTAAAAAAAATAATGAACAGGCACGGAAGGCTCCCTTCTATTTATGGCCGCCGCTCTATCACCGGTGAGGCGACAATGATAGTCGGCAAGGTTGCCGACAACCCTCACTAGAGACGAGAGAGGGTTGCCAGCCCTCACCTAGCGCCCTCAAGCTAGTCCTCGCTTAGGTGCCGATGACCCCATCAGCTATTGCCATTGTGCCACCAACAATAGGGCAGCGACCACAAGCAGGAGGGAGCCTCCCTCGTGTATGTTCATCTTTTTTTAATTTAATTTAATTTAATTTGTTTTTGGACGAAATATTCATAATTGGTTGGAATATTTTGTCGACTAGTAAGGTTAAGTCTATATTTGAAATAGGTATAATCATTTGGATCCTCTTTTGAGATCAATATAATCGTTTTAGATTTTTATTTAAAATAAAATTCACTTCATGTTCATACTTAAAAAAAAAAAAAATGAATTACTTCAAATCTTTAATTGTAATTTTCTCTATTTTTTATTTATCCAATTGAAAGCCAGAAAAGATTCTTACTTTCTTAGCTGGAAAATTTTTGAAAAAGTCCAGCGTTTTTCGTCGAGGAACTGCCGTTCCTGTCGTTCGTTTTCTTTTTCGTTTTTCCCATTTCGATGGAGTCAATGGAAGGTCAAAGGCTCTGGTAAAGCAAAAAAAAAAAAAATTTGGGAGGTCAGCGGCAGCTTTCTTGATTCTCAATTCTTGATCCATCTCCTCTGCAAAGCTCAAGCTGCAAGCAAGAAATCTCTCTCTCTCTCTCCACCAATTCACCTTTATAGCTCATGGATTCCCAAACACATCCCAACCCAGCTGCCTCAAAATCCAAAGCTTTCCTGTTCTACGTACCCGCCATCCTCATCCTCTCGCTAGCCATCTTGATCACTCTCCCCGGCTCAAACTTCTCCAAAACCCATCACTTGAAAACGCTCCTTTCGCTAAACCCAAGATCAATCGTCCATAAAGTTTCCAACTTTGTCCTTCAGATCCGAAAACCCAACCAAGACCCGATCCCGGACTCGGACCCAGCACCGCCGTACTGTGTCCTATGGATGGCTCCTTTCCTCTCCGGTGGTGGGTACAGCTCAGAGGCCTGGTCCTACATTCTGTCCCTCCAGGAGCACGTGAAAAGCCCCAAATTCAGGTTGGCCATTGAGCAACATGGTGATCTTCAGTCCCTTGAGTTCTGGAAGGGCTTGCCGGAGAAGATGCAGAGACTGGCTATCGAGCTTCACCAGACAGAATGTGCAGCGAGCAACACCATTGTGGTATGTCACAGTGAGCCTGGTGCTTGGTACCCGCCGTTGTTTCAGACCTTGCCTTGTCCGCCATCTGGGTATGGTGAGTACTTGTCTGTGATTGGGAGGACCATGTTTGAGTCTGACAGAGTCAACCCTGAGCATGCCAAGAGATGTAATAGGATGGATCAGGTGTGGGTTCCTACTGATTTCCATGTGGGCACCTTTGTTGATAGTGGGGTTGATCCATCCAAGGTAGTTAAGGTTGTTCAGCCCATAGATGTGGAGTTTTTCGATCAGGCCAAGTATGAGCCGCTTGATCTCGGTTCTATTGGAAATTTGGTCTTAGGTGAAGAACAAAAGGGTCTTCTTGGTTTGGAAAAAAAGGAGTTTGTGTTCCTGAGTATCTTTAAGTGGGAGTATAGGAAAGGTTGGGATGTGTTGTTGAAGGCATATTTAAATGAGTTTTCTATAATTGATGGGGTTTCTCTGTACTTACTGACAAACCCATATCACACGGACAGAAACTTTGGCAACAAGATTGTCGAGTACGTGAAAGCCTCTAAAATAGAAGAACCAAACAAGGGTTGGCCTCCAATATATGTGATCGACAGCCACATTGCTCAAGTGGATTTACCCAGAATGTATAAAGCGGCTGATGCATTTGTGCTTCCATCAAGAGGGGAAGGATGGGGCAGGCCTCATGTGGAGGCCATGGCAATGTCATTGCCTGTGATTGCAACAAACTGGTCAGGGCCCACTGAGTACTTGACAGACGAGAATAGTTACCCTTTGCCTGTTGAACGAATGAGCGAAGTGCTGGATGGGCCATTCAAGGGGCATCTATGGGCCGAACCTTCGGTGAATAAGCTTAGGATGCTAATGAGGCACGTGGTGAGTAATCCTGCAGATGGTAAGGCAAAAGGAAGACAAGCCAGGGAAGACATGAGGCGTAGGTTTGCTCCAGAAATTGTGGCGGAGATTGTAGCTGATCACTTGGAACATATACTAGAGAAAATAACTTGAGCGTGCTAACATTTCACACCTGCAAAGATGTTGCTTATATTCTTAGATATTCGAATTGTAAAATATGTAGCATTGTGAGTCTACTTATTCAGTCGAATGACTTGAGGCAGCAACTTACGAGAAGCCAATTCTTCCCTTCTGTAATCTTATGGATGTAAACTGTTGCATGGAGAAATTTTGCATCATAACATGATCAGATGACAGACGTGCTGACATTGTATAATTTGTGAAGGCTGACCAGTGTTTATAATATTGTTCTGGACCACGCATTCTCTGATTCATAATGTTGAGAATCAAAAGCCCAGAAAAGAGAGGCCAAAAGTTAGCATCTGATGGAGTTTTCCTTTCACTGAGTTCAGTAATCATGGCTAGCTTGACAGACGAGCATAGCTACCATTTGCCCATTGAGTGAATGAGCAAAGTGCTGGGAGGGCCATTCAAGGGGCATCTATGGGCACCTTCAGTGAATAAGCTTAGGATGCCAATGAGGCAGGTGGTGAGTAATCCTGCGGATGGTGAGGCAAAAGGAAGACAAGCCAGGGAAGACATGAGGCATAGGTTTGCACCAGAGATCACAGCGGAGATTGTGGGTGATCACTTGGAACATATACTGGAGAAAAAAACTTGAGCGTGCTAACATGTCACACCTGCAGAAAGGTATTGTTTATATTCTTGGATATTTGTGTCGTAAAACTGATAGCATCGTGAGTCTGCTTATTCAGTTGAATGACTTGAGGTGGCAACTTACGGGAAGCCAATTCTTCCCTTCTGTTAATCTTGTAAAATGTAAACTGTTGCATGAGGAAATTTTTGCATCATAACATGATGAGACGACGGACATGTGCGGAGATCGTGTTTAATTGGTGAAGGCTAACCTGTGTTTATATCTTCTGTCCGGACCATATATCCTCTGATTTAGTAATGTGGCCAGAAAAGAGTGGCCAAAAATTAGCATATGGTTTTTTCCTTTCACTGAGTTCAATAATCATCGCTAGCTTTCAATAGCTTGAGAGGCTTGATCTCTGGAAACTTATGAACATGTAATTTTGGATTTTGGCATCCGTTTTTCTGTACAAAGAAATTCCATGCTTCTCCTTTAAAACATATAACCTACTGAATTTTAGGATTAAGATATGCAGGTGGCATTGCCAGGGTCTACTACCAGCACAACATCATTTGCTTTGGTCATGACTCACTAATGCAAGCACGGCTTTAAAATACGTCATGCTAGTTTGAGTTTGTGACTACCAACAGTTACAAATTGGGTGCGAAAACAAGCAGATGTTTTATCATCCGCTCAAAGTCTTAATACGTCCATGTCACAATTGAATGCTCACATGTCAGGACACGGATACCAAAACACGACAAGTTTTTGAAACCTTGCTACAGCTAATAGGGGAGAGTTTAAATTAGGAAAAACATTAAATAATCCATTCGTTCTAGGTTTGCTTATTCTCATTTATTAGGCCACAGCTTGTATTTTTCAAGTGAGGCTGAGGTACAGTTGGTGTACTGTATATTGGGGTATCTTGACCGTTGGATTAGCACTGAATAAAGGAAAAGGAAGGTAATGAGTTATCCAAGGCTCACACACTTGGTACACGATACACTATATGTGCCATAGCTCGATCCACCCTTTTCCCAAGTTCTCGTCATGTTGTGTCATGCCCACTTAAGATGCAAGTGCAGAAAGATACAAAGAACACTTATGAACTCACCATAAGCTACTCTTACATGATTTATGAGTGAAAGTGAAGCCACTCAATTAATGTCCACCCATTAATGATCTAAAAACATGCATAAATGGACCCAGGACGGTCACTGTGTCAATCAATAGACAATAGTACGGTTATGTACACAGAATTGTCCTAATTCATTCCAAGTTCCTGCCAAAATGTCTGAATTTCCTCCAAACCTAGAGGATGGAGAGTTCTGGCTACCATCTGATGTTTTTCATGAGATTCAATCGAAAAATACTCATCATGAGAACAGGTCAAATTATGCATTGAATAATGCTCATAGTCATCCTGTGCATGCTGTTTTTGGTCCAAGGATATGTGCTGCCAATTCTTTCCCCAACATTGCTATCAATTTCAAGGTTGTTTCTCTCTGCTTTCTAGGAATTTCCTAATACGTGAATCGTGTTTGTCTATTTCAATCTAAATTATGACACTACCGGTGGAGTCTTTATAAATAATTTCACTATGATAAATTGATAATCATGCTTAAGCTTGCTTTGAACAATGTAGGAAAGCGGATTGAGGAACTTAAGAGGATGGGCATACTTTTCTGGATTGCGTATGAACAGAGGACTGATGAACATTTCCACTGGGAAATATCGAGGCACCGGTGTCTTTATCCCTAAACCAACCAAGGCTTGGAAGGAATCGGATGTTAAAATGATCAAAGGTACTCATGTTTTCCTCAATCGTCAAGTTTTCAGATCGTTTCCGTTACCAGCAGGTTTGCCTCTGGGCCTCAGCTTGTACAGTGGTCTTTTCTCTTTCTCTTTTTTTTCCCTTTTCCCTTCTATATAAGTTTTGTCTTCTCAGTAATTCTTGTGATTGAAGAACTTTTTCCCTGACAGAAACTGGTGAAAATAGGTGTCACGGGAGATTATTTATTTTCCATTTCTGAAAACATGGTTGTTCTTTGGAGTACAGTAAAAGAGTCATTTCCCCCTAAGATGAAATGGGGCAGAAGTAAAATTCTGTATTTAAAATGGACACGGTGAGGCATCCTTATTATTTTGTTTCCTTCAATATGTCTGACTTATTTATGCTCGTCAGAGATCAAACGACTCTGTACCTGTTCTGCATGTTGGATGATTAGTCAAAACCATTGACTGACTTGATCTTTTTATAAGCAATTCTTGTTTGATCCTGTGCAAAGTTATTGTGAGACAGCTGGTTGTCAGACACTTACCAAGATGAAATTTGGGGCCGTGTAGCTAGATTCTGTGAAAGGCTTGCTCACAATATGCACTGCAGACTCACTTGCGCTAATTGATTTCTTTTTCGTTTTTCCTCCCTAGGTGGGAGAAATAGGCCAAGCTACTATCAAGGCAATGGAATGACCGAGAAGGAAGATTTGCGAAAGCAAGTGCCAGACTCTCCTCTGATTTCAACTCAAATCATACATTTGCCTGATGATTGGACATATGAAATCTACTGATGAAGGACTCCAATGGAAGGATATAATAAAAGGCAGATCCATCCGTTTTTCTGAATTTCAAACATGTAACTGTTCAAGCATATTATCAACTGCATGTGAGTCACAAAGTTTTCTGGACTTGACATGTCAACAACTTCAACTGATAATGCATAATGGTACTTGCTTCAATCGACACGTCTGACAATGCTCAACTACAAAAATGACAAAAGAAAGGCCGACGATGCCTTGGAAAGAAAGAGAAACTCTCTTTAGCCCTTCGTCATGTTCTTAGGCAAATTTCCTCGGAAAATGTCCAACAAGTATTCACAGCTCTTGCACCTGGGGCAACTTGGATTGATCTCAGACGCCATGACATACAAGTGACAGTCTCTACAACCCATCAAGACCAATGATGGTCCCTCCTGTTGGTCACGATCAATATCAAAAACCCCATTCAAATTAAGATCCAGCGACATACACGAGTGCTGAGATGACATTGGGGATGGCTCTTCTAATTGAATTGATGGGGCATGAAGGATGTGATCTTCTTGAACAGCACTGCCTGGAGGTGACAGTTTTAGAGTCAAGTCCACATTAGTCACAGTAGGCTTTGCTCTTTGCCTCCTTGAATCTTCATGACATGTTTCTTCAGTGCATCTTCTAATTACTGTTGTCACTCCATCCTACAAAAAAACCATATCAACAGAATGGAGAAATATGAACAATTCGACAACTTCCCTGCAAGAAAAACCAACAAATTAAAAGGAAGAAAACCATCTTGATCATTAAGGAATAAAAAGGATAAGAATGAAAGCAACAATTCACCTCACATGAAGCATGCAAACTTCCCGAGTGCGACCGAGGAAGGTCACCTTGCTCGAGCGGAGTTGAAATTGGATTGTTCATTTGAGAATTAACATCAAAATCGCTCTTGAGTTGCTGTGGTTGTGCACTCTCTTCTTCTTGCTTGACATCTTCATCACCCTCATTATTGTTGGATACACTGAAGTTATTAGCAGTGCCTGCATTAACACACTCATGAGCCATTTACTTGAAAACAGAGTTTAAACTGTCTCTCTTCATCCTGGGCATGTATATATAGCCCGGCAGCAGTTGAGCCCAGAAACGTGATCTTTCATGCTTGGTTTTCAAAGCCAGTGGCAGCATGTGGACTGGAAAAAAAAGGTGGGCTGGGTTCATTGTAAATCTTATTGTTGTGCTCATTTATTGCATCTCAAATAAGAGATGAAGGGAAAAAAAGATTATCTTGAATAGCCAAATAGGTAATTAATCTAGAGATTATCTTGCGATCTTCCCGACTTTAAATTTTGATTTTTTCGAACCTGTGTTAGATAATAAATAACTGACAGCGTACATAGGAGGTCCGATAAAAATTATCATGAGTAGTGGTTGGAATTTGCAGAGGAAAATCAGAAAAAACAGTAGGACTAGTTCTTTTCTTTTCTTTTCTGGTTTTGTGCTTTCTGCGGAAAAATATGCGATTGTCTATAAAAATTTAAGGGCATAAAAACCATGGGATGGGGAAAATACAAATATATATAAATGCATATGTGTGTACGCATCTTAAAGCTTCGTTGGCGAGTGTTCCCGTACACTTGTTAAACATGCCGCATAATGATTGCACACTTTACTAGAAATGCTAATACATTGAAAACCGCATTTAATTAGTCGCTTAACAAGTGCTAATAGTCACTGGTTAACAAAATCTGTACATTTAAAAGGATAAATGAAGAGAAATGACACCGGTATCGCAAAGAACGTGCACTTACGGTAACCGTCGCAACGACGATACAAGAGGGAAAAAGGAACAGATTTCCAAACTCAAATGCAGCTTGTGCTCTCACGTGAATCCGTTTGTTATTTTCTGCTGTCGTCACGAAGAAGTCGCAAATGCTTTGGGCGTGTCAGCCCATCTATTTACCATTCACTTCATGCAGTGGACAGCAGGAGTACCATGCTCATATTTAGAGTTACTCATAGAAACAAAACAGAAGGTGTCGAGAGGTTGCATCGTATGGTAAAACTCCGTTCCAAAGCACACAGAAAAGCAACAATGAATCATTTTATTTGTTTGACGAGTAGAAAGATGGCTATCCATTTATTTACTCGTCTCGTCTACGATTCCGTTGTGAAGTTTACAGCATAGGACCCTGCTGTCCTATGCACAAATAGGGTAGAAAAAAGCAACATCAGCTCTCTCTCTCTCTCTCTGCCCCCTTCTGAACCTAGTCGGTGTCCCCATATAGTCCCTACACCTATAACAGAAGTTTACAGCAACTATTCGATCATCAGGGGAAAACGTATAGGACCTCTTCTTCGAATAGGATCGGAAGTGCTTTGAGGGATCCATAAAAACTCTTGCATGCTGACATATACCAGATCATTACCATAATCTCAGACTGAGATTGTTGTCATCGTCTTCGTCATCGTCTTTGTCATCGTTGTCACCATCAGTTGCAGCAGCATAAAATAAGTCATCATCGCTAACATCAGATTCCTTGTCACTCCCACCATCCATAGTATTATCAAGAGTGTGCATTGAATTCCAGTCGGGAGGAAAAGTCTTTTGTAACGCTTCGGTGAGCTCCCCACCAGTCCTCTCAATCTTGCGCAAACACTTTGACCAATGAACAGCAGTCCCCATGTCAACAGTGAACCCACACTCTATCATCTCTCTGCATGTAGATAAAACTCCAGAGTACACGTAAGCTTCTGCAACAGTTGCCCGTGATAACAACGATGTCATCAAGCAGTGATACACAGCTTTGTCTGGCTTCAAACCGACATGCTTCATCTCTTCAAAGCATTTCAAGGCCTTCTCTGGGTGAGATGCACGTGCCCACCCATGTATTAAGGTCGTGTAGGTTTTGACATTTGGTTTCACCCCCAAAGCTTCCATTTCTTCCATTGTCTTTGATGCTTTCTGAGAAGAAGAGAGTCATAGAAAGAAACGAAGTCCGAGATCAGGGAGAGCAGTGTAAATCAGAAAACTATTAATATTTAAGATAGGCAATTGTTTTTAGGTTCATATGTGCAGCATTAGCTGCAAATTACCCAAGGACACACTGTCATCGGTAGCAATAATATGAATTAGGAGAAGGATGGATTCCAACTTCCAATTAACATGATAAAGAGCTACCACAGAAGATGGATTTCTCTATAATTAGTCCACACATCAATGAACATCTAACCAAACTGTATGCAGATCTTCCAATGACCACGAGAACACAGTTTACTATGTACAACACAAGAAAAAGACAAGTTATTATAATCCCAAGAAAGAGAAGGTACCGCCAGGTCTCCAGCCTTGCAACAAGCATTGATGAAGGATGTGTAGGTGTGGATATCAGGTTTAACTCCTTCCTTTTTCATTTGTTGCATTAGGTCGGCAGCCTCCCAGACATCACCTCTTCGAGCCCATCTACACAACAAAATAGAGCTTCTCAAACGGGGGATAAAAGCATATATTTGCATTCACAAATGAAAGCGATGGCTAAGGTAAAGATTCAATCTGAAAATGACTTCAAAAAAGAGAAATAAAGGAAAAGAACAGACTTGGCACTTGGCATCTGATTAAGCCTAGCAATGTTATGCTAACACATATCGCAGCATTCATACCCGTCGATCAATATGTTGTAGACAAATGTGTTTCTCGGAATCCTTTGCATACTCATTTCCCTAGTAACTGCCAGCGCACTTTGCATCCTTCCTGCCTTGCAACATGCCTTCAATAATGCCTCATATGTATACACATCAAGTTCCAGGCCTTCATTTCTCATCATAGTAAATAATTCAAAAGCTTTTCCTGTGTCACCAAGTGATGCATAACCATGCATGATGGTTGTGTATGTATGTTCATTTGGACTTATGCCTGCCAAGGTCATTTCATTCAATATTTCAACAGCCTTCTCCATCTGCATCAGATGATATTAGCAGTGTCAAGTAGTCAATTTATGCAGTAAATAGCTATAATAACATACATGATGAATATGCATCTTCACAAAAACTAAGACCAAGACCATGAACAGCCAAGAATAAACTGAATCTAGCATAATAGTCAAAAGCCACTCAACAGTCCACATGAGCAATCCCGTATGAGTACAGTCAAGCCCATGAATCAAGCATAGGTTCAAGAGCAGGCCTTGGACCTTACAAGGCAAATCCTTAATCCATTAAGCCAAACCTTTGCCTCAAAAGTTAAAAAGAAGAAAATGAAAGCAATCCAAGTAATACCAGCAAGGTCATGGTAAATCATTTGCATTCACGGCCAATTCTTTATCCCCAATATGGAAAGTTAACACAACTTTTTTTCCCCTTAAGAACAAGATACCTGACGCTTCTCCACGAGACCAAGAATCAGAGCATTGTAAGTGTGCACGGTAGGAATGCATCCACTCCGCCTCATCGTATCAAACATCTCTAGAGCTCTTCTGATCTCCCCAGCTCTTGCAAGATGATGTATGATGGGCATAAATGTACGTGAGGTAGGTCTATGCCTCTCCTTCTGCATTTGCTTTACAGTGCTGATTGCACGATCAATGTTTCCCATCCCACAAAATGCTCTGATGATATTATTATACAGCACTACATCAGGCTTCAAACCACTTCTGATTACATCCTCAAAAACTGCAAATGCATTAGCCCAATCCTTTAGTTTTAGGAATCCATTGATCAACATTGAATAGGTCTTCATGTTATGCTGTATGCCCGCCCCTTCCATCATTTTGCTGATTTCCAGTGCTTTAGAAACCTTTCCAATCTGAGAAGACAAACAAGAAGAACTTCATTTGTGTCTCCCACATGGATCGATGCATAAAAAATTCCCATCTAATATGAAGAAAACATTATCTTCATGCAGTGCACAAGGTGTATCATATTAAAAAAATATAATAGGCAGGTACAGTCATACACCATGGCGTGCCGCATTTTATCATGAACCTAGACAATCTAGACTAACCACCAAAAAGTGAAAGCTAGCAGAGCTATGCAAGGAACTTGCTGCTGTGGGTCATACACTACTGCTTGGTGGATAATTAGCCCCATGACTGGGTGAAAGAAACAGAACCAACAAAAGCAACCAAGTCTGGGGATAATGAAGATGCATACATATATAAGTTAAACAAACACACCATTGTTGAACTGCAAAGTTTAACCAGTTTAAAAACAGAAATGCATATCTTGTACAAAGCATACAGGATAACATATATGTAGGGTACTACCCATGAAAAAAGGCCCGCTATCAACTTTTCCCAACATGCGCATGCCTTTCGTAGTTACAGATCCATGAACCATTACAAAGTGTGATGTTATCCAAAAGTAGCATGCACACTCTAGCACTGTATTCAAGATTGATAGAATAAGGAACCAGAAGAAAGTAAATCAGTTAAGAGGAAAGGGACATCATATTTAAGTAAAGAACACGATTAATGTCTCAAGTCCACAGGCGCACAATATAGGGAGTGATTAATGAAATAGAAAGAAAAGGCAAAGAATGCTTCACCTTGGTGTAGAGATTGATCAGACATCCATAAGTAACTATGGAAGGTGTGAAGCCACATTCCTATCAAAAGGAAAAAACATTCAGGTACCTTTCTGATACAATTGCCATGTTTAATGACTTCAGAAGACACATGTTAAGATGTGGCAGGAGGAAAATGCTTCGATTTGCACTCTTCAAAGTAAAAATAGTCATGAAAACACAAAAGGATAAAGAAATATCCATATAATCCATAAGTCCCACTGCACGTTGCAGAAGTCCAATGTTTCCGATGCTCCTACTCATTGAAAAGATACCCAAAGCTAGACAAATAACACCTATGATACTTGACCGGAACATAAAGAAAAGTCAAATCTTGTACATAAAGGCAAATTTTTGCCATGATAGTACTATCCACCTGACATAATTTTCACAAAGTTGAGAAGAGTTCCTTGTTCTGAAATTGGCAACAAACTCTGAAAAATCAAGCCAGGACTAACTTAGCAAAGACCAAAGCGCTTAAAACATACCTTAAGTCTTTCAAAAACAACAAGGCATTTATTCTCATTGCCCACCATTGTGTAGCCATCCATCATGGTGTGATAGATGTCAATGGGAGCATCCATTCCTTCTTCTTCCATCTCTCTTACCAATGCTTCAGCTCGATCCATGTTGCATGTTTGACTAATAGATGGAAAAAGGACCAAAAAAGAAATAAAATTTTATAAGTACGCTATTTCACCTGGTAGAACACATATTGAAATATAAGCAGGAAGAAAATATTAGAAGCAAAAATGTGAAGCAAAATTAAATGATTTTCACATAAAAGAAGAATCCATTTAATTTACCCAAAAAAGAAGAGGGATATAGGACACAAAAAATTGTTTACCTAAAAAGCAAGACATGCAAATCTAAAGAAATGTAGACCTAAGGGCAAGTGTGTGCATATATATGAAGTGCCATCAAGAAGGTTGTTTAAAAAATGTTAAATTTCTTTATTGCTTAACTTCTTTACCTGCAGTAGAAATCACAGATACTCACCAGTGAGCATATATAATATTCCCGTAAACTCTTGCATTTATCGTTGCATGAGTCTCCCTAGCCTCCTTGAACCAGTATTCTGCAGCTCTTCCAAAACAGCAATAAGAACTGTGAGTATATAGGAACAAAAATTTACCTCTTCAATAAAAAATAAGTTTGACAGAGATATCAAATTAGTGCAAGTGTGGATATGAGTTAGAATGGATTTAAGAAATTAGTGGCGCAAGCACAGTAAGAGACTTCTCATGCATGTCTGTTATCACAAAAGGCAGCCAAAGTATTCTTTTCCAAAAGCAAAATATAGATGGACTTATCAACTCTCCAACAGAAACTAGTAGTTATTATGAATCTTTGTTGTTTCACCACCGAAGAGAATGACTGATTTTACAATGATGGACTAAAATGCTCATGTAATTCATCAAGTGTATGGTTTACTTACTCAGCGTTGCCAGTTTTTGCAAATCCTCCCACAAGTATGCTATAAGTCACCAAGCTCATCTCAATGCCTTCTTCCTTCATCTTTCTTACACAAGATAATGCTTCTTCCATATCTCTACCAACAGCATAAGCATGAATAAGACTGCATAAAGTATACAAACCTTGGTGAGTTAACAGAAAAGGATACCTATATATAACTTTTTTACTAAGGAAAAAGGAGGGATACACATGTATATCTATTTGAGTATAGGCAAAGACATCAGGTGAGCATAGATGGTGGATTTTTTAATCAAAAAGGTTGAACGTAGAATATAACTCGCTGAAAGTGTTCTACTCCTGACAAAGATGCACAAGACAGGTCATGCATGAAAACCAACAGTGTTCTCATGTCAAGTTGAACTTTTCACTTATTATAAACACCAGGAACCATCACACTAGACTAGCAAGTGTACCTCATAGAATATGCAATAACACATCAAGCTATGTAGAGCAGTCGCATGAGTTCTAGTGAGCTGGAGACAAAAGCAGAAGTTATTACTTGGTGTAAACATGTGAGGTAGGCTCTATTCCCCTTGCTCGCATGCTCTCAAATGTTTCTCGTGCTCGGTGCATATCACCTCTTCTTGCATAATAGTTTACCATCAGGCCAAACTCTCTTCTGGATGGCTAGCAAGAAGAATAGCATAAGCAAAACGAGCTACTCATAAGACAAAGCTGGAACCTCTCAGTAAGTAAAAGTGTCATTTCATTGTAAGAATTAGATCTTCAGATAAATGACAAAGACAAGTTGAGAAGCATCAAAAGGCAGTCACCATATCCAGGAGCAATAATAAGAATGTCAGTCTGATTAAATCTGGTAATATTACAGTGAAAGAATGCAGGGCCTAGAGTAGGAGGTGCTCCAGGAAGGACAACCATTTGGAGCAATGATATAAGAACCAACTCAATGACCCAAGGTTGAACGAAGCATACTTTAGCAGTCAAAACTTCTGCTAAGAGCAAATCTTCAACCGTAAATAGAGGACACAAATTGGAGAGCATCACAATTATCACACAAGTTACATAAATTTGACCCAGAATTCTTCTATGTCCTCCAAGAACTAATAAAGGGTACATACAAATTATTCCAATTTCTAGTTGTTCCGTACGTGATCACCATGCCTGCAAGTTACACTTCTACAAAAGATAAATGTAACCTCAAACAAGTTAATCCGCAACTATTTTACACCAATCTCACTTTTCTGCTGAATATTTCATGGAGTCGTTAACATCATCCAGTGCATCAACAAACAAGACAATGCATATTAAAAGTATTTCAACAAGCAATGCAAACAATTCGAAACATCCACAAGCTTATACCTTCTTTATCCGCTCGAACGTGCTAACAACTGCTTGCCAATTCTCCGGCTCTGTCTCCAAAACCCTCCTAAACGCATTCCTCGACGTCTCCCTCTCTTCATGCCACTTGGTCCTAAACTCCACCCCACCATTCCCCTCCACGTACCGCAACCTCTCCTCTGATTTCGCCTTTTGCCTCCTTCCATCATCCAGCTTCACCGTCAAAACCCTTCCATGGAACTCCACTCCATCGAACTCTACCGCCTTCATCGCAGACTTGGCCGCGGTCGGACCGCCATAGATAACAAACCCGAAACCGGCATTCCTCTCGGTCTCATTGTATCCCTTAATGAGGATCACATTCCTGATCGGCCCGAACTGGCGGAAAAACTCCTCCAACTCGTGCTTCTTAATCCAGTTAGGCAAATTGCCGACGAAAATCTTGGCTAACTGACGGTAATCAATAGCCGCCGGAGCGTCGTCCTCCGAATCGGAATCCGAATCCCCGGACACTCGACTTCCGCCCTCCCGAACGTCATTTTCACGGAGCTCGGGCGGCGGCGGGGCGGCGGCGGAGGAGGCGGAGGCGGAGCGAGCTTGCTGGAGAGCCAGAGCTTGTTGGAGAGAGAAGCGGTAGTTGCAGCGCCGGCGGCGGCGGCGGTGGCGGCAGCGGAGGCGGAATCGGGACGGTGAGAGGGACTCGCGAGGCTCTTCAGCGGGTTTCCGGGGACTTTGACGCTCGGCTTAGCGGAGGGAGACGAGGCAGGAGGCGTCTTGAGGACTCGGGGTCGCCGGAGGGGGCTCGAGGCGGAGTCCTCGGGCTCGGGGTCGAGCTCGGGGTCGGCTTCGCGGCGGGGACGCAGGGAGAAGGAGACGGAGGAGGCGCGGCGTTTCGCGGCGGCGACGGTGGCGGCGGCGGGGCAGAGCCGGGGCGGGTGGGCGGTGTGGGGCGGGAGGGAGAGCGCGTCCATCATCGCATCGCCAGTGGAGTGGAGGGAAAGTGACGAACGGTTAGAAATGGTCAGTCCTTACTCCGCAGCATGGAGCTCAGCTCGTACCGGCTCTCCATCCCATCCTCTTCAACCTTATGTTATTACAGATAGGCCCCTGAACTTTCTGTTAATATCTAATGTGATCCCTGTACCTTGTTTTCTAGAGTTAATATCATGAAAAATCTTAAACTGAATGAAAAATATAAGATCGAAAAAATATGAGATTGGCCAAGCTGGCAATACCCAGGAGATTGTTGAACAAATCCAGAATGACCGCATCACTAAAAATCTGGAAGACCTTATGTGGCAATGCCACAGATTTATTCAGACTCCATGAAAGTTCAATTTTTTATCCTTTTGGATTAAACTCCAGCTATTCGTTCATACACACCCTCTAATTTGGAAGGAGGATGACTTCTGTGATCAACTCCGATGGTTATTATGGTACTTAAACTTAATAGCTATCGAAATTTCAACCAGAAAGCTCATTCCCAATTTAACCAAGATATTTGGGCTTGAACGAAACATTGAAAAGGAAAGTGATGGAAACCTCTTTAACTTTCCTTAATTGGTTTTATTCCCCTACTCACTGAAAGCACCTTCTACAGTAAGAACTGAGAATCGTCCGATCGAATCTAGATATCCACACTATTCTGTCCTTTCGAAGATCATGAGCTTTTGTAAAAAATAATAGCATCATCACAAATGCAGCATAGGAACTACATCCTATAAACCTCAGCCGCACCTTAAAGAAGCTCAAATTTATAAATTTTTCTAGGCCCTGTTGATTGTTATGAACACCAGTACCAAAAACTTCCAAGAGTTTTATGCCACGAAAAACACGATTATCCCTGAAAACGTATGGAATTATAATATATCAACTGCATATGATCATTATAGCATTACACTAAAAGCCAAAGAAGCCCTCAAAGAATTCAAACATGCTGCAAGAACATCCCCATCATTACATGAGCAAGAAATGATAGATGACCCTGCACAATCATCTCAAGACCTTTATGCACAATGGGGGCCCTCTATCTCAATAACCCTATGATCAATGACTCATGTCCTTAACTCTAGAGATGGATACATCTTATTATGCTCAACCACCCAACTAACCTAAGCCAAACAAGCCTAACGACACTCAGGATCCTCTAGGAATCATGAAGAAGCATCTTCATCAAATGAAGCAAACATGTGGAATACTCAAACTCCCTTTTATGATCGACTTGCATAACTTGAGCAAAAATATGAAGAACAACTTTTGGTAGAAAATGCATAATTCTGATGACTTAGACTACGACTACGATGCCCATGACGGAAAAGATCGCTAACTGTAGCAAGTTATTATAACATAGGCTAGGGAAATCACTGTTCATTAGCACTGTTCATATTGCTGAGAATAATTCCCAACCGGATTTTCCGAAGCTTCTGTCTGTTTTAGGATTTGTGAGCTTGGTCCTTATTTGTTTGTGACTTCCTAATGCCTATAAAAGGCAAGAAGGATATAATGTGTTGGGTAGAGTCGCTTGAAGTAAAGTAAATGTTTGTTAAACTCTCAATGTCTTTCTAAACATTTCTTCTTCTCTAGCTCGGTAGAATCCTCTGAAAAATGGAGCTTGGATAATTAGAAATGTTACCATCCCGGTATCTCTAAGTGTTTCTAGGCTTTGGACTAAAAGTCATAGTGGTTTTCTGCTAAAATGTTGTCCCTGAAGGGCTTGAACGAGAAGTTCACCCATAATGGGAAAGCATACATGTAGGAAACCGACTCCATCTTTTCTAGTTCTAAGCCCATGTCCATAATTGATCTCAAATTAAACTCGTATCCTGTCAAAAATTTACAATGTGTTAGTTTTCGTTATATTTCATCGTCAAATTTTCGAGTTGGATGGCATGTGATAATTAACGAGTATACTAATTTTGGTTTATACCCTCTTCCAATTTATGGTTTTTTGTGGACAGATGGTAAATTTATCACAAATATACTAATTTGGGTTTTTATAGTAAAAAAATTAGTTTTGGTTTAATGTGTCGTATGTGTACTAGTTTTAGATTTTTGGTGGTCAAAAAATTAATTCGGGGTAAAATTGCACAAATGTGCCAATAGGGGTTATTCATGGCATTAAGGTGCGCTTGACAACATTTTTGTTCACGGGAACAATTTCCTTCCAGAAATAGATATTTTCTATTTTTATTTCATAAAATAGTTTCTAAGTAAAATAACGTTTTTGGTAATTGCACAAAATTTATATTCCCGTTTGGTGCAACCACAAATTTTTTTCAGACGCGAAATTTCTTCTTTTTTTTTTTTTTGAGATTTTTCTTTTTTTTTTCTCTCTCTTTTTCTTCCTCCTCTAGTCGGTTGTTGTGGTGGGCAATGATCGGCAGTGACCGACAGCTGTGGACGATGGCGATGATTAATGACTGATGGCAATGACCGATGACCAATGGCGATGGCTAGCGATAGGTGGTGAGGCTCTAGCGATTAGTTAGAAAAGGAAGAAGAAGAAAATTAAAAAAAAAAAAAAAAACTTATTTCTAGAAATTGTTCACGAGAATAGGAAGTTACTTTTATCTACTTCTTAAATCTGTTTCAAATCTATTCCCCAACCACTTTTCTATTCTGATGAATAGAAAAATTAACTAACGTTATCAAATGGATTTCTATTATTTTTCTATTCCGATGAACAAAATAAAAGAAAAATAAAAAAAAAACAAAAGTATTACCATGCAAACCCTTAACCCTCTTTTTTTATCCAGTGAAGTTCCTAAACATTTAGATATTAACTAATGTAGTCTTTCAATTAAGTTTATAGTCACGTCATGTGCACTTTTTTTTTTCTTTTTTTTTTTTTTTTTGCATGGACCGCCACATGAGTTTATTTGGTCAAAAAAATTTTTTTTTATGAAAATTTGGTCAAAAGAATTATACGACAATATACGTAAATAAAGACGCAAAAGGGGCATATAAGTTTCATGGAAATTATGGTCACGTCGGCTGACGGCCGTCAAACTTTTAATGGAATAACTATATTAATTAGATTCTTGAAAGTTCAAGGATTAGATTGAATAAAATTAAATAAAGTTAGGACTGATGTAGCAATTATTCAGGAGGCAGAGGGGCAAGGTTCTTCTCTTCAGCATTTGATTTGCTTAATTTTAAGGGCAAAAAAGTCGCACTTTATTCTCAGAATCCCAGCCCCATACCTTTTGGCCTTTTTTTTCCTTTTAAATTTAAGTGGGGTTAAATCAAATACTTAATAACCATTATTTATTTTACATCCCGACTCCACATTTTTTCTTTTTTCTTTTTTCTAATGATCGCCGGCTCGTATTCGCGCAACATTTAATTTTGGACGTCCGTCCCGTACTTGGAAAATAAATAAACTAATTCTCAACACGTCAGTTCGGAAAGATTCTCCCCATTAAATTATGAACACGTCTGTTACCATGTCAAATTACATAGAGACGTCTTTTTTGTAATTATTGATAACTCTTATGGAGATGCCTAAAATCAAGTCAAACAAAAAAAGAAAAGAAATTGATATATGCTTTCCTTTGGTTCTTTCTCTCTTTTTTCTTGGCCGTTTGGTCGAGCAAAATTCCCCCTTGAAAAAAAATATATTCTCTCATTTTTTTGGCATTTAAATCACTTAGGAAAATGAGTAAATAAAAAATCATTTTCGCAATCGATAGAAAACATGCATTAATATTAAAAAAAATTCATTTTCTTTTGAAAATTAAAAATCACTTGACAAAACACAACTAAGCTTGCTAATCAAGCCAAGGACTCTAGTGCTCGTGCTAGGGTTCTCGGCAACCATCTCAAGTTCTTGACGCCCATGCTTGAATCTTAGATCCAATGCCCAAAGTCAAGGCCAAGTCCCTTGAGGTTGGGATCGGGAGATCATCTCTTGCATTTAGGACCTGGATGGTCAAACTCAAGTAACTAACGTTCGTGCTTGGGTCATAGGTGCTCATGCCTAAGCTCCTTCCAATCTAACTTGAATCTCTCAAGACAAGAATTAAGACTAGGATCCTAACTCTTGTGCCTGGCGCCCGACATAGGGCTCAAGTCATTTGAGATTGAGGCTAGATCCTCAACTTTAGTACTTGAGCCCAAGTCTTTGGCACTCATGTCAAAGACCCTATCCAACCAGGCTCAAGTCCTAGGATTAGTGTAGGATCGACCAAAAAAAAAAAAAAAACCAGGCTCAAGTCCCTCAAGTGGGGGTTCAAGTCCTCCAAAATCGAGCTTGGGTCCTTAAGGTCAAGCTCGGGGCTTGAAATTATACTCAATTTTTTTTTTTAAATGCAAGTCATGAACAAAAGAAAATTAACTTTCATATTACATAAGAAAACAATATCATTTTCCAAACAAATAAGTTTCTAGAAAATACCTTCTTTTTTTTCAGGTAGGGTCTTCGAAAATACTTTCACACCGTATATCTTCCTTTAAATAAAGGGAATACTTTTCTTTTTCCTTTTCCTTTTCCCCCATTTCATCCCCCACTCCAGAAAAAAAAACGAAAAAATGCCCCCCACCATTTTTGATTTTTTCGCCCCCTCCTTTTTATTATTCCTCTTTTCTTCCCATCATTTTAAAGCTCTCTTAAAGCCATCGTCGTCTACGCTTTGCTTTCCTTTACCTAGATTCTCATCTCTTGACTCTATCTCTCTCGTCTCTGCAACCATCCCTCTCCCTCTCCATTTCTCTCTCTACCTCTCTCCCTTTCTCTCTCCTCCGATCAGATCTCCGGTAGCTCCCGCCGCGGAAACTCCGATTCGCTCGGCTCGACTCATCCATGACGCTCGGCTCGGGAGGATCGGGGGTCGTCGGTGAGTCCTCAAAACCCTTCCCGACCTCGTTGTTCGACCCGGTCTTCGGCCCCTCTTGGTCTCGTGCTTTTCGCGGTCGCTCGCTTTCGCTCCGCGCTTCATCGATCCGGCGATTCTGCGGATTGGCGAGCGCGCCGTGTTAGCGTGTTCAGGCGTCTGTTTTGGCTTGACGATGGTGGTTTCGCCTCGTCGGCGAAGAATTGGGGACGATGTTTTCTCGAGTTAGGTGCGATGCAGTGTGTAGGGGGAGTGCCGGCGATGTTCTGTGCTTTGGATGATGTAGGCTGGCCTTTCGTGTATTAGTCTTTGTTCGATGGCGAATTTCGTATGCTTGCCGCATCTGTTCTTTTCGTTTGTGAGGCTCGTGGCTGTTGCGGGATCGTGATCTTTGTATGTATGCCTTTTTTGACTTGACTGTCGTGCTTAGCTAGCTCTTCCTTGTTAGGGCTTTTGGATGTGTTGTCAATGACGTGTTATTGAAAATGCTTTTGTGTTCACGCGCTAGATTTTTGGACTAGTCTGAGGTTTTCGGTGGCTTGCGCGAGATTTTGAAATGATGTTCCGGGGTTTGATTCGATGAGGAAGTACTTGCAAATGCATAGATCGATAAAGATAGCTTAGGAAAAACTGTTTTGATGCCTCATGCACATTGTTTTGTTTTGCTATTGTGCTGTACCTGTACAAAACCACTCTCCTCTTGAATTCTTGCACTCAGTTGATACAAGTGCAAATTATAGGTTTGATGTTACTTGAGCTCAATATCTTCGGTCAGTCGGTTGTTACAATTTCAATTGAGCTGAAAGTCTGTCTAAGTTGCTGGTGTTATTCCACTTTCGGTAATGCAAAAATTTCATTGGTTGCGTTTTCTTCATTGTTGCTCATCTAGAAAAGCAGCCTATATCTTCGTAGGAATTGGTGGCAGCATTCTTTTTTATTTAGACTATTAATTCAAGGGGAGTGTTTGAAATTGTGAAGTTTTAGATCCTGAATTGACGAGTGAGGTAATGGATCATTGGATGCTGTCTCGTGGGAAGTCTTGCTTGTCCAACTGCATGATATTTTTATTTTCGCATTTGCTTGGGAACACTTTCATGGTTAAGTCATCGAGGGCATTGGCTTCGATTATTGTCTTAAATTGCTGGTATGTGGGTGTAGCGAAATATTAGAGCGTGTGCGTCAGTAAAGTATGACAATTTTGGAGTATCTATCACATTGCATAATACATGCTCGTACTGAAATTCATTAAAAAATGCTATCACTTTTGCTTAATCAACCAAACTATTTTACTAGCTTTATTCACAAATATCCTAAGACAAATATAACAAAAACATTAACATTTTGTTCGTTCTGTGGGAATGATTGCTTCATCACCATTTTCCCTTGAGCACGCAGTTATGTTTGCATCTGATGAAGCTTCTATGCTTGGATTGGGAACCTCTTGATTGCCTATAATGGCGAGTAGGTGCTTCTTTACATGTTTAACTTTGCAAAGCTCCTACAACATCTAACTTTTGGAGTCTTCTTTAGTTCCTCGAAATTTCAGATTATTGGAGGAACTTGAGCGTGGAGAAAAAGGAATTGGAGATGGCACTGTCAGCTATGGGATGGATGATGGAGATGACATTTACATGCGATCTTGGACTGGCACGATCATTGGTCCTCACAATGTGCGGTTTTCCGTGATAAATAATCTATTATGCTTCGCAACTTGTGAAAAGAGTTTTGTACTTAAACATTCTTATCTGTGTATATGAGTTGCAATTCTTAATGTATCGTGTAGATTTGGTTTCTTAGATGAAAATATTTGACTTTTGAAAGGTTGAATTAGATTGTATTGATTAGGGTCATGATATTACAATCTCGGGGAACTTTAGTTGGTCTTTTAAAGCTACACCAGGTCCCATGGTTAATGTTGCACTTTTCATTACTAATGCAACTTATAGAAATATGATGCTTGTGGTCAGCATATGCCTTCGCCATTAGAACAATAAGACATTTAAGACTTGAAAATTTGTTCTTGTCGTTTAGATGCGACTGGAAATGTTTTCCATGCTTAACTAGGGCAATAGTTGCTTAGAGCATGGAATACATCAAGCTGATCACAAAGTATTGACTCTGATCACCATCCCAGTTCACTTTGCAAAGAAATTTGAAGTTCTCATCCATCCAATCAGTGGTCATATTTGCTTGACACAATATGAAGATGTAGCCTGAATTCTTGTTCCATGTTGGCTGTAATAATATATGTTTTGGACTACGTTTTGATATCATCAGTCAAAGTATCATATTTGTTTTTGTTCATTTTCACTG
Organism: Eucalyptus cloeziana; assembly: GCA_014182715.1. NCBI lineage: Eukaryota > Viridiplantae > Streptophyta > Magnoliopsida > Myrtales > Myrtaceae > Eucalyptus > Eucalyptus cloeziana. The sequence continues at coordinate 32,409,861 of CM024640.1, forward strand.
CTGTCTATTAGATTGCTTACTGGTGCAGATTTTGCTCTTTTTCCCAGACTGTACATGAAGGTCGTATCTACCAGTTGAAGCTGTTCTGCGACAAAGATTACCCGGAAAAGCCACCCAGTGTTCGTTTTCATTCACGCATCAACATGACATGCGTTAACCATGAAACTGGAGTGGTAATTGATCCCATGCTCCTATGCTCGTGGAATGTAGTGGTTTCTATTAGTGCACAATCATGACTTCATGCTGCATTGTCTATATCCATGTCTATCAGTGAAGCATCTTCATGACATCATTTAGCCATCACTTGTTCCTGCTTAAGAAAAGGATTGGCTTTTGCATTTCTTCCAATCAAAGTCCACTGAGTGTTCTATCATTTCTGTGATCCTCGAAACTCTTATATTCTGCATAAAAGCCTGGATGTCACACATTCAATATGAGGATTTGATGATATCTGGACATTGACATAGAAGGACCTAATGACTACTGCTCTCTTCAGGTCGAGCCGAAGAAATTTGGTCTGCTCGCAAATTGGCAGAGGGAGTACACCATGGAGGACATACTGACTCAGCTGAAGAAGGAAATGGCAGCCCCACACAACAGGAAGCTCGTCCAGCCTCCTGAAGGCACCTATTTCTAGCTTTGAATATGACATAGAAATCAAGGGAGCATGTGCGCTTTCGGCACACGTGATATATAGTTTGTAATGCCATGTCGATGCTTTTAAAGTCACAATCGTGGAGGAGGGGAATGGCCCTAAAAAAGCTGTCCCCTTTTCCTGGGTTCATTGTTGTTCTATCGACTTCTTTCGCCTAAACTGTGTCTTGAAAGATTGTTTGGTGAATGGAATTTTAATCCGCGTGTCAAAATTGATTTCTGGTCACTACCTTAATTAGCCACTATTCTTTGCCTATTGCAGCATTTAGATCTGACCGGCTGATGGTGGTGATTATTTCAGTCTTCTTGTCCACAAGAAAACAACAGGACACGTGCCGAAACTTTGGAATTTCGGAAAACTCGTAGGTCCAAATTATGTGATGGTAATTCGGACGGTGAAAGTTATAATTTTTCTCCTTTTTATTGCGATGAAGTTTCTACATGTGTACCCTTAACAAATTTCATTTAATGGCCGGAAGTGATTTGAGTGATTGGTGTTCTTGTTTGCTTAATAGCCGACTCCAAATTCAACCAGTCTTTCATCTTTATGTGGTTTCGGCCTTAAGACATAGCTTCCCATTATACCTTTTCAGCTAAATCAAGCTTAGGATACAATCGCAGGAAGTTGATACAGTGGTTTATTTTGGGATGCAATGGTCTGAAATTTCTTTTATCTTTTCCCTTTTTGGAGTCATCAGGAACTTCGTCAAATGTGGGTTAATACAACAACTCTGGTCGTTGCAAAGTTGTTACGATTTCTCCCGAACGTGATAAAACGTTGTCCTGGTTAGAGTCTCAGTCGGTTCTTGGATTTTTGAAGTTGGTCGATACCTATTTGATAAGCATGTCCAGTAAACTTTTTACTAAGTAACTTTTACTATATTTTGGCTCTATAATGTATTTTTGTTATTTCTGATATTGCGCAACTTTTGTACCAATAGATTACATTCCAAAAATAGTTGATACAACCAAATATCTAAAATTAGTATTCTTATGTCACATATTTCCCAAATTACTTCTTGCATTGCAAACACTCTCCAATTAGTATACTCTTATCGCATTTCTCTCAAATTGGTACAACTTGTGCCATATGCACCCCAACCTAATTTCCATATCACAAACTAGTAGTTTGCTTTCTATGGACATAGGCATGCATTGTCCGCCATATGAAATGCCAGCAACACGTGAGGATGCAGCTACCGGGCCATGGAGACCCCTCTGGGTGTCTTCGTGCATCAAGTCAAGATCACTCTGGATGCTTTTGCTGATCCTCCCATTACCAGAATAATGTGTAACATTGCACCGCATGGGAAGTTTGGAGCTCGTCCATGACGCTTTTTTCATGTACAGAACCATCTCCGTTCCTTTGATTTTACTCCTACAGCCAGACAGGTTGCCCCAGAATTTCCATCTTCGTTGTGTGGAAAAAGGCAAGCTTCTTCCTTCACTACCTTTTTTCAAATGTAGCTTCGTCTTTTATTATTAGAAGAGAAGCCAACAATCTTTTGGTACAGAGGAAGAACTTTCATCCCTCCCGAGTTCGACTTTCCACAAATGACATCTTCGTCTTCAACTTGTTGAACAACATCGTCACAGGCACCTGATTCTCCCGATCCATATTGACATTGGATACCATCTCTCTTTCACCAAATACATGTTCGCGAGGTTTCATACTTTCTTGGATCACTCTACATTTGAGAAAACGCCGGTGTAAAAGTACTTAACAAAGAACCAAAGGGCAATATTTGCACACTGATTTTGCCACTTCATAACTTCAATTTGACAGAGCGCAGCCCTTTGAGAACCGCAACCACAAAAGACATTCCATATACACCTCGACCTTAAACTATTCTCTTGTCCAGTTTTCCTCCTTTATATGCACCGTCCACCATACCCTTTTACATTGCTTTACCTTTGTCTTGATTGCTTCCATGCGTTCTTTCGGTTATGGACGATCACATAAGTGATTTACAAGGCAGTGTAGAGAACTGCCTTCATCGCTGGCAGTCTTAGCCCCAAAAATAAAGGAAAGAGAAACTAGGAATCCAGATGAGCTCCTCTGCGTGGCGATTAGAATTTCACAGGGGGCAGGTATGGAAGAGCAAATGCGCTTTTTGCTCTAGCAAAACTTCAAGAGAAGGTTACATATTTCCACAAAACAGAACACCAAAATCTTCAGCATGCAGAGAGTCACAACAACATATAGGCTTGGTTAACGCGAATGGAAATTGTATTGCAGCTCAAAATTCAAAATATCACGCTTCAAAGTTGACGTTGAACACACCCAGCTAACTAGTTTAATTCAACAGAGTCCTTAACAAATACTAATCCACTATCGAAAGAAAAATCAGACAACCACAAAAACGTCTCCATTCTTCTCACAGCAATTGGATGGCCTAAATCAGTACCTCCTTGGTCCACCGCGGCCAAAAGCCTGGGGAGGCATCATAACCTGCGGCTCGACCTCAACGAGCCCAGGAATGTCGGACATGCCAAGAGAAGCAAGCATGTCAAGGGTCTCCTTGTCAACCTTGATCTCGTTGGTCTTGATGGCCGACTCTTCGGGCACAAAGTCCATGCGGCGCTCACGCTCCTCCTCCTGCAGCTTCAACGAGATCCCACGGACGGGTCCCTTCTGAATGCGCTTCATCAAGTGGGTGGAGAACCCAGCAATCTTGTTTCGGAGCCTCTTCGACGGGATGATGGCAACTTCCTCCAGGATCTTCTTGTTTGTGTGGAAGTCCAGAGTCATGCGAGAGTAGTACCTCTCGATAACCTGGCGAGAGGACTTCTTCACAGTCTTGGTGCGGACACGACCCATGATGGCTTACCTTTACCTACATAACATTGGAAAAACCACCAAAAAATGACTATCGTATCCAACCATTCCAAAAACACTTCCACATTCAAGGTTCACGATGCGCAAAACCACCTAAAACCCACAAAAGATAAACAACCAAATGCCACAAGAACAGAAGAGCCGTCGCCATATCTCAGTTGCAGTCACTTGTCAGATTACAGCATCAGGGGGGGGAAGCTCATCAAACTAGCGTGTACAACATCAGCGCAGCAGAAAAACTCGAGCTTTTGACTCCATCGCGCATCAGGAGAATGTCAAAATCAGATATTTACAACAGAAATTCGAATCACACCATTAAAGGCGATGGAACTTCGCCCAAACAAAGATCCAATACCGACGCTATGCTGAACTAAAAGAACATGCATAATCAAAGTCGCCGGAATCAGAAACCTCCAACCCCGTAAAAACTAACCCAAAATGCCAAAAAAAAAAAAAAAAAAAAACACTACCCACGACTGCTTCAGACAAGTCGAACTTCCAAACGCAATCGAGCCCAGTGATTTCTAAACATCAGAAGCTAATAGAACCGAATAAACCCTAACCCACCATCCCATATCAGGTTTTATCGCAGCAATTTGCAGCAGAATAGCCAAAGAACGACAAGGTTAAGATCCCGAGACGACGCTTACCTGCTGAGAGGAGGAGCAGACCGAAGATGGAGCTGGAGATGGAATGGGCACTCGGCGACTGCAACAAGGAATGAGGTTTGGCAAGTAGATTGAGTTTATAACCATGAGGGGACGCTAGGGTTTCTCTCTCGAGCCGGTTCGGTCCCCCCCTTTTTTTCCGGGCTTGTCTTTTATGGGCTCTATATGTAGGCATGGCCCAAAAGAAAAGAAGGCCCAAATCGAAATTTCTCGATTTGGTGGCCGAACTCGTTTCTTTGTATTTTGATTATTTTTGAGAGTATCTACCGTAACCAAACTTCAAATCTCTAATAAAATTCTTAAAAAGAGAAAGCAAATTTACTTAAAGCTCATCTCAACTTTAACATGAAATAAATTTTGTGGCTTGTTTGAAGTTCCTATGGTTAATTCCATATTCATAGGACTTTTATGACAAGTTTTTGAAATTTCGATATACTTAAAGCGCGTTTGGTAATGATTATGCTTAGGGAATAGATTTTGATCAGAAATGATTATTTTTTATTTTGTTATTGGGAACAATTTCTGAACAAAAGAACGCGTTTGGTAACCGCACAAAATTTCTAATTCTAGAATAGAAAAATAATAGAAATGCGTTTGGTAACTACATAAAATTTTTATTCTAATTCTAAAATCTTATCAAATCATAGAATTCTATTAATTAATTATATTTATACTAAGTAATAAACATATTAACTAATCAAATATTTATTAAATAGTAAATAATAAACTATAGTATAAACTATAAATATAAATACTAAATAATAAATTAAAATACAAATTAAATATGTATTCTATATATAGCAAAATTTCCATTAATACCTCAAATCATTTTTTTATTTTTTAAATAATTTTATTAATTTTTCCTTCTTCTTCTTCAAGGTGGCCAATTGACGTCCCAAGGACGGTCGATGACGGCTAGATGAGGGCGGGTGACCTCACCAAAGTGTCATAGGCCCTCGGCGAGGCCGTGCCTCGTTGGCTGAGCCTTGGCTGGGCGAGCGGCCTTGCCTAGATCCGGCAAGGTTGAGCTTGCCCAGCCGCCGGCGGGCTCGACCTCGCCGGATTTGGGCAAGGTCGAGCCTCGCTTGGCCAGTGAGGCTCGCCGACGGCTAGGCGAGGCGCCTGGCGAGCTTGCCAGCCTCAACAATAGCCGGGCAAGCCTCCGGCAAGCTCGCTAGCGACCGGCGGCGATGGGCGGTGGACGGCGGTGTTCGGTGGGGGTGTTAATAGCGGTAGATGGCAATGGTGATGGCGGCGACACTTGAAGAACAAGAGAGGGAAAAGGAATAAAAGAAGAAAGATAAGGAAAAAGGAAAAATTAGGTAGATTCGATTCTAGAATTGTTCCAAGGAACAAAGAATCAACCCTTCTTTTTATTCTTGATTCTACTTCAAATTTGTTCACGAGAACAAAAATTTTACCAAACTCGATTTTGTTCAAAACTACTCCCAGAAACAAAAAAATTAGAATCGGGTATTGTTTGGATGATTACCAAACAGCCCTCTTATTTTTTATTTTTTTTTTTTTTTTTTTGATCTCATCCTAAGGGATGTGGTGGTCTGCAAATATTGTTGAGGACCTCTCATCAAGACTGGGGATCTTATTAGTTTTACAGTTGAGAAACTAATGGTGACTTTGTTGATATTGAGGAAGCATTTAGAAGTCAATCCAAATAATAATAATAATAATAATAATAATAATAATAATAATAATAATAATAATAATAATAATAATAATAATAATAATAATAATAATAATAATAATAATAATAATAATAATAATAATAATAATAATAATAATAATAATAATAATAATAATAATAATAATAATAATAATAATAATAATAATAATAATAATAATAATATTTCTCAGGGAAGGGACGATAAGATGCAGAGCAAAAGAAACTGCATATGCTTGAAGGATGAAAGAAAAGATAGTGAGTCAATTGACTTTGAATATAACAATTGGTGTTCGTATATTTCTGTTGGCATAGTCAAATCTTATGCAAGATAAATGGGAGTAGATCAGTACATCATCGAGCTTGCTTTATTCAATGCTTTTCAACACTTCACGCGTAAATATAAACTTCAGGAACAAAGATCACATTGTTTTATTAGGAGTTGACACTCTCTCTCTCTGTCTCCCATGCTCTCTCTTTCTCATGCTTTCGGGGGTGAGGGGGTAAGGACAGCTTTCAGTGCTTCAATGGTGGTAACATTAGTCTTGAAAGATTCAGCCAGGATCTCGTCGTCGATGCCGGTCCCGAACACGGTCACGGGGATCGACACCAATCCCGCGCTAGCGCTCCCGAATGCCGAGACCGCCACCGCGAAGTCGGTCTGATTAGCATTGTACTGGAAGTGGACAAGCCCCTTGGGGAATATGAACATGTCGCCGGTCTGGAGGGTCTGATTGAAGAGCTTGTTGGTCGTGTCGACGAACCCGACCTGGAGGGACCCGTATATGAGGAACAGGAGCTCCGATCCACGGGGGTGCGTGTGCGGGGGGTTCACCGAGCCGGCCGGGAATTCGAGGACCGCGTACGAGACGCTCTGCCCATCGAGAGCAGGGAACTCATTTAAGCTTGCTTGGGTCACCGTAAATGCGGTCGGGGGATTGGCCCTAACGAGAGACCTCATGCCGGTGTACGTGAAGAAGCTGCCATTGAGGTTAGAGATGTTGACGTCCGGGGGGACCACAAAGTCGGTGAGAATGTCGGGATCGCCGGCGCTCATTAGGCCAAGAAGGGACAAACCAAGGACTAATGCCACGGCGAGCTCATACTTGGCCATGATGGACACTTTGAAGCTCATAAAAATTGACTTCCTTTTGCGTTTTCTGTGTGCAGACAGGCTTGAGATCTAGCTTTCTAACATGGCCTCGGTTTTATAGGAAGATTTTGAGAGAGAAGAGAGCTGAATGTTGCTTGCTGAAGTTTACAATGCCCTCGATGTTTTCAAGACATGGTCAAATAATTTAGGAGTAACGACAGCAACTTGGTTCCATGCGTTCGCTATGTCTTGCTCGAGCATAATGCCGAGATATTCGCATCGAGGACGTGTCACAGCTCCGTTATCCGTGTTAATCATCGGCCAAAAGCAACATATCTCGAACTTGTTAAGCTGTTGCCTGGTTCTCGTTTTGACTTATCTGGGTTTCAAGTTCAACTCCTTTAAAATTAAGAAAGACGGTCGACGAAAAAGAGGGTTATCTCGCCATTCAACACACGTTGATCACATTTACCTTAGTTACCATCTACAAAAAGGTAATACGCTTAAAGAATAGCTGAATCCCCATTTCTCTTTCCTTGTTGTGGTTATCGATGCGTTGTCTTCTAGTATGAAACTTCTAGGTGATCTTGTAAGCTGGAATGGTTCATTGATTTTCTCTTCATCAATGAACAATTTTGGCTTTTGCTCAAGATGACAGATTTCGTATAAGCTTTTGACTACCCTTAGGACCTCAAGATGACGAGATGTCGCGTAAGCTTTTGCTCACCGATGGCAAGATTTCACTTCTCATAAACTCTAAATATACAGAGACATTGCACTGAAATGCACATGTAGTTAACTTTTTCTTCCGCAGCGATGTTGGCATGCATGTGCTGTGCAGTTTGTGGTTCTCTAACGATGATAGGTATTAATGTCGATCAGGACTTTAAGTTTCAGTTGATCAATATGCATCCAATTGGAGGTTTCTGAGAATCCTCTCTGCTGGTTTATTTATTGAACCAATATATCCGATAGAACGAAACTACATGCGACGCTGCAATTGTAACATTAACATAGTCAGGATGATCCCATGTTATTTGTATGGAAAAATGATCAAGATTGCTGCACTACTGCAACATTATAGATAGATATTTTACTCTCAATTTTGCGCTTTTTCTTTCTCTGGACACCTTTGAATCAAGATGTGATTATCGGATCACTGATCCATATGTTTCTCGTATTCTAAGAATCAACGATTATCTGAAATTACCTTTCTTTTTTGTGAATTGGGAATTCCTTCGTAACATGTTGCTTATGATAAGTTCCTACTAGCTTCAGATCATCAGTCCTGCACGGTTCATTATCACCATAGCCACAAAGTTTTATGGGCTCATCTGAAATGATTCTTGATTTGTGCTTCCGGTATCAAGAAGATGAATATTTGTGATGTGCAGTCTTTCTAAACTGATGTGCACTCTAGGTTTATCTAATTGAGATTAGAATGAAGAAGGTTATATATGTTATGTTTTACCTTCTGTGATGAGCCTTGACCACTCTAGCAATCATTCCTCCGCCCTAGTACTCTTTCAAATTATAGTGTCTATTTGATTTGATAATGGTAAAAAGAATTTGGTAAAAAATAAGATAAAGAATAGGAAGAAAGTAGTGAAATGTTGATAAAATGTAAACAATAGCTGATCAAATGAAGTTGCTTGACAATGATCCAACATAATCAAACAGTTTGCTTAGCAGAGTCTTCCTCTCTTAGGCATTTGGTTGTGTAAACCCGCATTTGCGACTTGAATGGTGGAGACTTCCGTCTTGAATGACTCCTCCAAAATCATCCAAAATCCTGTCTTGATACTGGTGGTAAAACAATCAGGGCAACCGACACGGTTCCTACACTCGCGCTTCTGACTGCAGAAATTGGCTATTGCAAATTCCGTCTCATTAGCATTGTACTGAAAGTGAACAAGCTCTCCAGGGAATATGAACATGTCACCTACTTGGAGCGTCTGAGTGAACAGCTGTTGGTCGTGTGGATGCATCAGACCTCAAGGGATCTGTATACAAGGAACAAGATCTCAGACACACGGGCGCCTGTGCAGAGGGTTGACAAAGCCGGTCAAGTATTCGAGCACTGCCAACCAAATGTTTGCTCGTTCAGAGCTGGGAATTCCAAGGCAGTTGCTATTGTTATTTTAATTGCTGTTGGTGGATCAGACAGAAAGATAGCTCTGATGCCCGTGTACGTGAAGAAGTTCCCGTCAACAGCAGTGACATTTGATGGGATGTACCAATCTTAAAGATCATCTTGTATACTCACAAGAAGGTGCTAATCCACCTCATTCTATCAAGCATCTATTCCTCATCCATTGAAGCCTTGAGGACTTTATCGCATTAGATGATTTAGCTTGGTGCAGTGAAATAGATTACACGGTAAGTAAGATGCATAATTTGGTCCCTGTTAGTATTCTTGGGGTCAACAACTGGGATTTATCGGAACCAGAATCACCAATACACCTAGAGTTACTAACAGGTTCTACAAAATAAATCAGATTTTCAAACCCATCGACAGCACTACGAGTTGGTAGATGTTAGATAGGACACAGATTCCACAGGGTGTTGCATAGAGAGCACTCCATTGCTGGCTCGAATCCAGAAAGCTGCGGTCTTCAAGAGTTGAAAACTATCAGGCAATTCCTTGGGGGAAAAAGGCGGGTTACCTCGTGAAGTTCATTTCCCCCATTTTAGGGTGGCCTCATCTCAAATTATATATATTGCAAGAACATAATTTTTTTTTTCCTTTTCGACAGTTTATGCGTTGTTAAGCCATTACTTTGTATTTGAAAGATCACATTATGGCTCCATGTGGAGTTGAGGTCTGTATATATCAAGTTCAAGAGCGATACACTGTTGATGTGGCCTTATAAAATTCAAATCACTTGTTTAGTAGGGTGATTACATAGGAAATTCTACATTAATCAATCCAATGCAAACCAAAAAATAAAAAACAAACAGTTGAGACTGATCTGATCAAACAGCAGATCAAACAGCTTTAGCTTTATTACTTCATCCAATGGAACATTCCATAGCAAGAGAATGGAAGTAATCAGTGTTTTTTGCCTTCCTCTCTTAGGCCATGGGTGGCTTAAGCCCACGTTTGAGGGTGTGAATGGTGGGAACGGTCGTCTTAAATGACTTGGCCAAGATCCTGCTGTTGATGTCGGTGGAGAATAAAGTTGTAGGAAGCGAGACTGTTCCAGCGTTTGCACTGCCAAATGCGGAAATGGCTACTGCGTAATCTGATGCATTAGCATTGTACTGGTAGTGAACCAGTCCTTTCGGAAATATGAACATGTCACCGGCCTGAAGGGTCTGAGTGAAGAGCTTGTTGGTCGTGTCAACTAATCCGACCTCCAGTGATCCATGAATAAGGAATAGCAGCTCGGATGCACGAGGATGCGTGTGCAGCGGGTTGACTGAGAGGTTCGAGTACTCAAGAACTGCAATCGAGACACTCTGCCCATCAAGAGCCGGGAACTCTGCCGGGCTTACTTTCGTTATTTTGAAACCTATGGGAGCATCCAGCGGCAGAACAGCTCTCATGCCGGTAAACGTGAAGAAGTTTCCATCTGGAGTAACGTTCTGTGGGACTACGAAATCAGTTAAGATGTCTGGATCGCTAGCGCTCACCATCTGGAAGACAGACAAAGTGAGAACTAATACAACGGAAAATCCTTGCTTGAGGACTGGAGAGGCCATGGTAAGAAAACTGGCAGCAGCGGCAGATAGAGTTTCTGTGCTATTTGTTCTGATGGGCAAGTTTGAATGATGAATTTCAGCCTAGAGCATCTTTTTTATATAGGGTTAGCTGAGAGAGGACAAGAGACTCTGAACTGCATCAAGCTGGAGTGATGACTACTGTTTATGGAAACTACTATGCCCTTGTGAACTTTACAAGGTAGTTTGGTTCACGCATATCCCTAGAGCATAATGTAGTATGCTGATAACTAAGCTGCCTTAGTAATATTAGAATATCTAGATATCTCTAAGAGATATTTTAGGATATTTCCTCTTATTTCAGCATCTGATTTGATTTCCTTTGATTTCATTTCCTCTCTAAGCCTATAGAGATATTTAGGTATTCTAATGTACATGATGATAGCATAATGGTCATTGTTACTGTTGGAAGTAACGGTGGCATGTGATCCACCAATTAATGCTAGCATAACACCGACGGTAATGGAGGGAAGGAAATTTTTTCATCATAATGCTAGCATAACACCAATCGCCTTTTCTGTCAATTACATCTCGTGGATTACATGCCACTGTTACTTGCAATAATAATGGTGTCTGTTAGTTTAAGCATTTCCCTTCTGGAATATTCTTAACAAGCTGAAACCGAAGAACGCAGTAGGAATTCATAAAAACTTCAGTTGCGTTGCTTTGACCATTATAGCGAACGAGGCCAAAGAAAATTGAACCATCTGCATTAATTTGACTTGTTTCTTCACGTCAGTGAAACTCATGTCTTCGTACTTGCTCCCGCAGAAGATGCTGTTTCTCTACATATTATTCTTCATAGGTGCACTCTGCGCCTCTTAAACCCTGGCGTATTTTCGCTCAGCAGACAGGAAAAAGATGAAAGAAAAAACAAGTAGGCGCGCTGAGAACAGGTTTCTGATTGTAGCCAAACATGCAGTATTTGATCTTCTTGTTGGCTCCTTATATCGGCCACTCCGTTCTGTAATACCCAGTGGTGCAGTGCAGCATCTCCTTTCTGTTTATTCAACTTGTGACCTCTTCAGAACTTCCATCTCTGGATGCTACAAGAGTAGATGTCAGAAGTTGAAGGCAAGCAAGAATCGGACAGAGAAGAAGAGAAGAGTCGGAAGTTTTCTTGTATTTGATGTGTAATCAATGTACATAACTTTGCAGTTTATAATACAGAGTGTATAAACTAAGAAAGGCAATGTAATATTTTACAAATCAATCTAATATTTAATTGATCAGAATATGGATCAATTAATTCCCAATATATCCAGAGAATAATCTGCATATTTTCCAACAGTAGACTATTGCAAATTATAACGATAGAGGCAAGACCTAATGACTAAATTCATCGCAGCCAATAAGGGAAAACATGAAGATAATTCGACTAATGCAATTCATGGGATTCACAGAATGGGTGTACTCTAATGGATTAGCCAAAGGCTAGAGCAATGGTAAACTCCTTTACGGAAGCTAGAAAAGCTAAATGACCCCTTTGAACATGTTAGAAACCGTGACAAGTAGGATGCTGTTTCGTCAGCGGTTATCATCAATAGTTGCAGAATGACCTCTGATTCGAGCACTTGCTGCTTGACCGCCTCTCTCTCAAATTCGATTGTTCATGTAATGTGATTTTGTGTATTGTGAACAAGGGAATAAGGCTCCTTCACATGCCTGCAGCAGAAGGACGGAAGCAGAAGCAGATGCACCGAACCAAATACTTCAGATTTCTTAACACTGATCTTGTTAAGCGACTCGCTCTCTGCCAAAAGAACAAAAAGGACAGAAAATTGCATATTGCATCGAGCTGAGCAGCATGATAGGGTTCTCCTCATGGCTGTTAAATCATCCAATAGACAATTAGAGCGAGTCAATCACTGTTTATTCACAAGTCTTGCAAGATCCATATCCTATAGCACTTTATCTAACCCACAAATGAGCAAACATGTCTAAATATTTTATCATATGGACTGGAAAGCCGAATTGGAAGTGAGTATAGATTCAATTCAACACGAGGGCCTAGGCTTTAATTTTTTGATAATTTAGAGGCACAAACGTGAAGACAGACCATTAAGTTCTTTTTAGTTCGTACTTTGAGTTTGTGCCGTGCGAAGCAGGGAGCCCGTAAGACGTAGAGGAATGCAGAGGAGAAAACAAAAAGAAAATTGGCCCTAGGCTACCAAGAAAACACAATTTAGTACCTCTAACGCGAGTTTGATCAATTAATGCGAAACTCTGTTTGTGCACACGTGACGGTAGATAAACTGCAGGGTTTTATAGATAATCGACTAACTTGAAATATTCGTTCTGGTCTCGCTCAAAGAATCAATTGCGTGATGCACTTGATTCAGATAACTAATTCATGCGATGAAGATGTTAAGACGCATGGTCTCTATACTCTAGGGGCCAACAAATGCAAAGTTTCATAAATTTCCGTGAAAATCAACCAGGTTTGAGAACCAAACAACGGCATTGTCGATAGATTAAACGCGGATGCCACGGTGTTGCGTAAAGATCACTCCTCAACCGTCTCAAATCCTAAAATGCTGTAAGCTTCAGGAGTTGAAATCTGCTCGACAAGTATGCCGATTCATGAACAAGGGAAGTTGACCCGGAAGCAATGAATTTAGCTAGGCAGCTCTTTGAAATGAGAAGACCGTGTAGCTGGCGAAGTGTACCTCCGTCAGTACATGAAGGCTTCATCTCAAAGTCCGACAGCAAAGTGTAGTTAAGCCAATACCTCGTATTTAGAAGATAACATCATGTCTCCTTTGGGAGATAGGGTCTTTGTATTCAAGTTCAGGAGCAGCAGAACGCCATGGAATTCTGCAAAACTGTTGCACGATGGCCTCGTCAACTTCGAATTGCTTGTTTTGTAGGGTAATGACAGAAATTCTACATTAAGCAATGCAATGTGAACAACAAAAAAGTCAGTTTATTCTGACCAAATGAAACATTCATTCAGAAGACAATAAATCGACTTGGTTGTTATTTTCTGCTCCTCGCTTAGGCCTTGGGTGGTGTAAGCCCGAGCTTGAGAGCTTCAATGGTGGAGACGTTCGTCTTGAATGACTTGGCCAAGATCCCGCTGTCGATGCCAGTGGTGAATACACTCGCAGGAAGCGAGACGAGTCCAGCGCTCGCGCTACCAAATGCGGAAATAGCTATAGCGATGTCTGTCTCATTAGCATTATACTGGTAGTGAACCAGTCCTTTGGGAAATACGAACATGTCCCCGGATTGGAGCGTCTGTGTGAAGAGCTTGTTGGTCGTGTCGACGACTCCGACCTCAAGTGACCCGTGCAGGAGGAAGAGGAGCTCGGAAGCACGCGGATGCGTGTGTGGCGGGTTGACTGAGCCGGCTGAGAACTCGAGAACTGCCATTGAGACACTCTGGCCGATAAGAGCCGGGAATTCCGCCGCGCTCGCTTTCATCACTTTGAAAGCCATGGGAAGATCCATCGACATAAGAGCTCTCATTCCGGTGAAGGTGAAGAAGTTCCCGTCCACTGCTGTGACGTTCGGCGGGACGACAAAGTCGCTTGTGATGTCCGGGTCGCCCGCGCTCGTCATCTGGAAGACGGACGGAGCCAGGAATAATGCGATGAAGAACTCATGCTTGGAGGCAGGAGAGGCTATTGGTAAAACTCGAAGGTATGATGGATGTCAGAAGAGAGAACGGTTTTACAGAGTTCTAATGCTGATTCGGGATGTGATGTAAACAACATCGAGGCCGGAGAGACGGCGCTATATCGTCTCTTGCAAACTCCAATGTCCTCGTAAACTTCACAAAGACGTGGTGCATTTTTGGACATTTCATCAACTTTGTTTCATATACCGTTTTCATGCAAGCTTAATGTTATGCTTGGAGAATAATATGACCGGAGGAAACAGAAGCAATGGAAATGAAAACATACTTTGCAAGATGTAAGATAAGTTGAGACGTGCTCGTATGCCATTATAACTTGAAAGCAACACTCGGCTTGATAATTAAGGTGCTAATTATAATCATTTTGTTCCACAAATCAATTTTTATCCAGAAATTAATTTTTCTATTTCTATCTTTGGGATGAGTTTTTGAGCAAAAATATGCTCTTGATAATTATACAAAATTTCTATTCTTGAAATAAATAACGATACAAGATTTCTTCTTTCCAAGTGGTAATGGGAGATGATCGATAGGCAGGGAGGCCATTTTGAAGAAAATGCCTCCGGTGCGTTTGGATAGTCGACGGTGACAAGAGTTTTCATTTCTCACTTTTATTGTAGAAATAAAAAAGTTATAAATTTTGAAGAAAATGAATTCCTAAAACACATGTCTCGAGCAATTGAGTATCACGGAAATACATATGAAAAATGAGCCTAGAAAAACCTAAAATTATTGATTGGAAAGTACATCATGCAACGGAATATAACTTATTTTCCACAGAATTATCGCAACGTTGTGAAAGAGAGAGCACTTCAAAATCCAGCCTTCAAGAGTGGGAGAGAATTCTACATTCATCTCTTTTTCCTTCTTCTAAATTTTAGAAAAATACGTTCTTATTCAAGATGCTACAAAATAACTGCCTCAAACGGTTATTTCTTTTGAATTATGGGTTATGGGCCCGTTTTGAGTTATAGACTGGGTAAGCCCAACATGGGCAACCCAATAACAATAAACCCATCAAATTTTATTTGATTTTTATTTCAAACATATTTCCGGATAAAAAATTTATCCCAAAAATTGAAAAATAAAATTAATTTACCAAAATTATCTTTCCCATGAACAGAAAAATAGAAAATTAGAGAAACATAATAATTATAATGCATCCCTTAAAAGTTTCAAGGGCGAGGGCATTGGTTTAGGAGATCGGAGGTTCGTCCACCTGAAAGATGGGAGTAAACTTGCGGCGTACCGCCCCATTAATTAGTAAAGGCTGCTGTGTAAGGACTTCCGAGCCTCAGGCATGGCACCAGCTCGAGAGCCTCCCATGATGCGTCACTGGGATGAAGATGATGAAATATGTTTTTACGTGAAATGAAAAAAAGTACAGATTTGAATCAAAGCCCGTGCCTTTTCGCCTCGGCCAAAAGCCGAAAGATAGCAAGAAGCATATAAAAAAACAACTCTTCCAACATAAAGACGATGTAAAGGGATGCAATACTGATTCCGGATGTGTGATTTTCCAAGAGAAGCAAAAGGAAACGGACCAAGAACCAGCTTTAAGTACTAAGAAGCTCACAAAAAATAGCATCACCGTCAGTAGACCAGATCAGCTATTAACAAGACGATTATTCTGTACAAGAAGCCACTCCTGGGAGGAGTTTATTTGCGTACTTATTATTAATAGCCAGCATCACTGTTAGTAGACCAGATCAGATATTAACAAGAGGATTATTCTGTACAAGAAGCGACTCCTGGGAGGAGTTTATTTGCATACTTACTACTATTCGCCTGCGAACATCCTTGCTTCTTCGGTAGTTGACGCTCGACCTCTCAAGCAGTCTGAGCCCCTTCAGGTTTCTGCAGATGAGAGAAAATATAACTATCTTATGCACCATAGAGCACTGTCAGCAATGAAAACAGGGTTCGGGTTTGCATCATCCAAATGGTTTGAATTATATGATTCCATTTGAGTCATCTACTAACTTACTGGACTTCAAGCTGTGGATGGGGTATGTGCAACGGTGCAAGTAAGTGTTCAATCTGGTCATGAGTCGGTCCGACTCGTGATCAAACAACAATCAATCTCCTGAATCGAATTTGCAAACCATTCTATATTCGCGACAAGAGAGCCAAAACTCACACCGACCGGATGACCTATAGAGACTCATGATGTGAATTTGATGTGGGTCTAGACGCGATTCTAACAAGGACCTCCAACTTCGAGACAAAGAAGCCGACGAACTCCTCCGATACAGAGGAATATCAGCAGCTTCAGGCCTATCAACATCAAGTAGCCAACAGAAAGAGAACACAATCTTATATTTCACTCCACTGACCACGAAATATTGCATTTCAATCCCACCGGACATGCGGCCAAAACCCAGGTTGAGTATAATGGACAATTCCTATCGACTCTCTCTCTCTCTCTCTCTGTTCTTTTCTTAACTTTGTTTCTTCATTTTTGCTCGTGTCTGTAGAACAGAAGGGCGCCAAGGGGATGCTTAGACATGTTACCTGCTCAGCAGCCTCTTTCTCCTTCTCCGCCTTCTCTTTCTCCGCCTTCCTTCTCTGCTTCTCCAACCTCTCCCTCTCCATTTTCTTCAGACATCAACAATAACAACAAGAAGAAATTCATCAGAACGTAAGCCGGAGCAACACGCATGTCAGGCGGCAAAAAAAAAACAAAAAGAAAGGATTTTGAATTCAAGAAGGGAAATCGCCGGACGATCCACGATCCAAATGCTAGCGGCGGAATCATTCATCGACCATAACCGGCGACAACTCAAGCTCGAGATACAGAGGAGGAGGAAAAAGGACCTGGATGTAGACGTTCTCAGCAGCGCGTTCCTCCTCGCTCAGGATCCTCCCCTGGCCGGAGCTCATGTACCGAGCCGCCCCTCGCGATGAGTCCATGAACCGAGTCAAGCTCGCCCGCCTCGCCGCCGCCGCTCTCATCGCCATCTTCTTCGCTTCCTCTTTTATACGTCGACTCCTTCTCAGTTTCAGCTTCTGCTCTGCGTGCTGCCCAAGGCGAATTCTCTCGAACGCGGTAGAATATATCTCTCTCTCGGATATCGGGTCGGATCCGGGTCGTCAACCGAAAGCGATTTCTCTAGAAACCGGCAGCGAAGTTCCTGGCGGCGAACCATTAGGATTCGCCAGTACGCCACCCTTCCAACATGGAAGGGGAGGTGATGGGGGTGACACGTAAGTTTGAGGTGGGGCTTTCACACCCCGCAAAGAGAGCGAAAATGCGAGTGAGTGTATAATAGGAATAGAGTAGGATTACCAAAAAAAAAAAAAAAAAAAAAAGGTTCCTGGCGGCGGCGGCGCTGCAGGAAATCCCGCGACCGTCTGCGCAAGTACAGTGTTACCCTCCCCGAGAGGCGGTTCCGCTTTCGTTGGCGCTGGGGGGTTTTTGGTCAATTCGGCCGAACGGATGGGAACGAAAAAGGCGAACTGTGTAGTTTTATTGGGGGTAAAATATATAAAATAGTTTTGCCCTTATCCCGTTATCCGGATAAGTGAGAACTTGAGGGAGGCGCGGAAAATGCAAACCGGTCGAAATAGCGGGCCGTCGCGTGTGAATATCTTTTGGGCCTCTGCGGGTATGGGTCTGGCCCATCTCAAACGGATCCTCCATTTTCCGACCCAATTGGCTTTCTCCCCGAACCGGATCCGACGCGGAACACGACAGCCTACGGCCGCAAAAGAGCGAACTTTTTCGTTCCGTCATCGCGCTCTCCGAGAAGTCGTGAGCTCGTTTCTGGCGGGAAGGAGGGGAGGGAGGAGTGGGGAGGCGGCGCCGGAAGCGGGAGCATGGGATCCGAAGCTGCGCTGCCGGCATGGGCTTCGAAGCCTTGCATCATGGGCATCGACGAAGCGGGTCGCGGCCCCGTTCTTGGTTCGCTTTCGCTCGTTCTTGTTTCTTTTCTCTGTAAATGTTCGGTGGTTTCGGTTCGATGCCGTGCCCGATGGTCTGGTGCTTTTCTGTGCTGACGCGTTGCGTCGACAGGTCCCATGGTGTACGGGTGCTTGTACTGCGCTCGGTCGTACCAGAAGACGCTCTCCACTCTGAACTTCGCAGGTAATGTCGATCGCTTGGGATGCTTCCTTTTTGTCATTGCTCTTCTGCTTTGCCTGGTGCAGGCATCGTGCCGTGGTGTGAAATGGTTGATATAGAATGAGTTTGTTTTTCTCTTATTGTTTTGATCTCTGTACGAATATTTTGAAAATCATGGGGTTGGGGAGAGGGAAAGTTTCTCTTTTGTGCTCTTTTTTTGTCTGATTAATCTATCATCTGGTTGAAAAATCGTTTATATGGTAAAGCGGAGGACATGATTTTTCGAATTTTGTAACTGAGGTGTTCAGCTTCAGTCTAAGTAACTCGATGTCTCATTGATTTTTCGTAAAGCCCACA
Source organism: Eucalyptus cloeziana (assembly GCA_014182715.1). NCBI lineage: Eukaryota > Viridiplantae > Streptophyta > Magnoliopsida > Myrtales > Myrtaceae > Eucalyptus > Eucalyptus cloeziana. Next base: position 32,428,576 of record CM024640.1, read on the forward strand.
TAGGTGAATAGTGAATACCATTGCTTCATTTTTTTTTTTTTTCATCGTTCTTGTCCAGACACGTGAGAGTTCTCTCGTCGGTGGTTTATCGGGTTGGATTTAGTTGAGATTTTTGAAAGACTGAATCAAGAAGATTTTCTTTGTAATGTTGACAACTTGACTTTTATAAGTAAGAAACATGAAGGCAAGATCACTCTTCACCAGGGAAAGATATATGGATGTTTGAAATTGTTTAGGCATTGCCTACATTTGAATTTTCATAGAATATGAAGAACGCATTTTACATTCTTTTTTTCCTCAATTTTTTTTGGGGTCAAATTTCCTCAATTTAGTTGCAGGTGTTTCATGCTTTGCTTTCTGTATAGCTTATGAGTTCATTCTGATGACAAAATTCTTAGTATGTACTATCTTAACTTTGATAGTAAAAATTCCTAATTTCACGTTCATTGAACTTCTCAACTTTTTCTATCTTTTTGTATTATTGCCTGAGAAACTTGATGGTTGAGTACTGGCTGAGTGAACTTTTAGGTACTGGTTGTTGAACTTTGACCATGAAATAAGTTTTCAACATTTGGTGGAGAGACTTTAGCTCTATGAAATGCTTATTCCATCTGGACTATGCTTTTATGAAAATCGTAAAAACAGTTTTCTCATGAATACTTTATTAGCTGATAGTTCGTGGAAGAATGCACTTGCTCGACCCTGCGATACATTTCTGAAATTACTTAGTCACAAATAATCAAAAAGGTTCTTTAGCATGACAGTTTTTAATTTAACTGGTTGACAATTCTTTTTGGTGTACCCGCAGATTCGAAGACATTAAAAGAAGAAAAGAGGGAAGAATTATTTGAAAATCTAAAGGCTGATGAATCAATTGGCTGGGCTGTTGATGTCATAGACCCACGAGAGCTTTCATCTAAAATGCTGAGGAAGTAAGCAGCATATATATATATATATATATGCATATGCATATGCATATGTATCTGATTTATTTATTCTCTTTCGTACCAATCTGCTATCTACGAGGGACCTGAACCTTTTGATCTGTGGCAGAAATAAAATCAATCTCAATGTAATATCACATGACTCTGCAATGGGACTTGTCTCCAGGGTGCTCAATATGGGTGTTCTTCTAACTGAGGTAAATTCTTCAGAAGCTTTTTGCTTCCAATGTTACCATGCTAATGGTTATCAGTCCTTATTGATTTAAAGGTTGATGAGCATCTGATGATCTGGACAGCGGAATCTGAAAGTCATCAGTCCGGCCAAATCATTTGTTATGAGGAGTTGAGGACTAAAGAGAGAATAAGTGGGAAAATACAAAGACAGAAATAAAAAGAAGCATCTGGAAAGACACCAGCAATTCATGATTCTACTGGGAAAGGATATATCTGTAGTTTTTCAGATTAGTTTGCAAATTCGTACACATAGCTAGTTGTGTGGGTTTTTATGCTTTGTGGAGTGTCTTTCTCCATTTTCCTTTAATTTTGATAACACCAGAGTGTATGCTTCCTTGCCTTGATTTCCTTCTTACGCATGTTTCCAATAATGACTGAGAGATGTTCCACCATCAGTCCTTAGCAAGGAACCATCGTCATGCGACAATTATCCAGGAACAAACTTCTAGTAAAACTATAGGCGCTGTTCTGCTGGATCATCTTTGCTTAATATAATTACAAGTTGCAACTAAAGACGAAATGTTCATTGACAGAGAGAAATTAGCTTGTGAATTGCGAAACTTTATCTAGGTGGTTCTCCAGATTTATTTCAAAATCACCCCACTGGCTCCGGACCACCAAATGTTAAGCTTATACTTGACCTTTACTTAAAAACTTGCTTAAGGAAAAAATGCCACAGTGTTCAAGAGTGTAAAAGTGCTGTTCTTTTTGGTGGCTTTTGCTTTGAATGCTTCTAAGCAACGGTTATAGGTTCTTAGTGAAGTAGAAGCCCAGGCACTCAATAGACCTCACTTCACTAGTGGGAAATCAGATCCTTCCAAGCATGGTAGCTTAAAACTGGTTAGAAGCAACTAAATGTGGCCGTGATGTGACATTTTCATGAAGCTTATGACTGCATGCTTTCAGGTTTATGTGGATACCGTCGGAGATCCTGAAAAGTATAGAGTAAAGCTTTCTGAAAGATTTCCAGGGGTCAAATTTGTGGTTGCAAAGAAGGCCGATAGTCTTTATCCAGTTGTTAGTGGAGCAAGCATAGTCGCAAAAGTGAGTAACTTAATCTATATTACAGTTTGTCAAATCAAGACTCATCTCAAGCCGTTTGATGCATCATTACTCCTTTTTTTCTTTTAATACATGAAGGTCACAAGAGACAGAGCTTTGCGTGGATGGGTGCTTGAGGAAACAGCTGAAAACATGCATAAGGAGTTTGGTTCTGGATATCCTGGAGGTAAAGAGAACGCAGGCTTTCTTTACTGATCTAAATATGACATGTCTGTACTTCTCCAAAACTTCATGCTCAAGATGGACTCCTCTGAGAGATCTACTTGTGGTTGGTTTGTCGCAGACCCGAAACAAAGGCATGGTTGGAACAACATAAACACTCAGTTTTTGGGTTCCCAAGTCTCGTCCGCTTCAGTTGGGGTACATGCACAGCATACTACAAGGACTTTGTTGAAGTCGCATGGTGAGTCTTTTTTCTAGACTCTCTCATCAATTCCATACACATCTATTGGTCTGGATCTGCTGCTATGCACTGTTTCCTTTCTGAAACCACTGAACAACTGCAATGCTGAATATTTGCAAAATTACTGTTGATTTGAGGTGGGTGCCCAATTTTTAAGACCAGTAGGACCATTGTAATTGGATAAATTTGTTAAAGCTGATTTCTTGTACAAAACTTGACTCCCACAGCAGTGATCCATACTGCTGACTCCATCCAATTAAATAAGACTCAAGTAGCTGTTCTTGTTTTTTGGCGGTATTTCTGTAGGACTTAGTTATTCAGTCTTCTCTGTCGGTTAAGTAACTGCACTTATGAAAACCTCTAAGCATGACATTTTCCATTCCTATTCAGAACCATGAAAATGGAAATGCATAGTCGCGATGCTCACTGTCATGTTTCACCCCCTATAGGGAATCTGATCAAGTGGATGAAGATGATTTCGATGGAAGTAGTTGCAAGAGACAGGTGAAGCTGAGCAGTCTCGGTTTTACATCGAAGAGGAAGATAGAAGAGACAGAATCAAGTGGCAGAGGTCGCTGCAAATTCTTTCAGAGCCGAAAGCTCCAGCAAGTCACTCACTTCTGAGGAAGGCTGATGGCTATCGTGAGGACGACGGAGGTTCCTTTGGTTAGATATCTTTATTTTTCAGCGGCGAGTCAACTTAAGGAGTAAGAAAGCCTTGATTACTAAACAATGCGGTTCTTTCTCTCTAGCAGCAAGGAGTCGTGCCTCGTCAAGTTCAGAATTCTGGGAGCTTCATTCCTTGCGCCAAGAATGAACTCCTGGGGAAATTCTTGGATCCTTATTCAACTGTAGCTTTCCCGGAAATTCGGCAGATTAGCGTTCTAAGCTAAAACCCGATTTGCCTCGAACAGGAATGGGCAGTGTAACACTTATGATTGGGATCTCCAGGGGACATAGTAGTGTTCAACGGTGTCCTGAGCACATTAACAGTCGTGGTTGTTGTACTGGGATTGAGATTTTGATGGAATTGAGCACCGCTTTATTTCTGCAGCTTCCCACTTTGGAAATTTGATGGCAGGACATCAAAATCAAACTCAGCAAGCTTTCTCAAAGAAATTGAATATCCTTGTGGCCTCTTCATTTGGTAGACAATCCCTAAGCTAGAATGCTTGTAGAATTGTGTTTCTTAAATTCTTCACCCTAATATAATAATAAAAAAAAAGGAAGAAAAATAAATATTTCTTCAGCTTATGCTTTTGCAATGTTTTGCAAATCTATTTTCTTGAGAGACAGATATTATAAGGTGCTGTTGTAGATTTAAGTCCCATTTTTGGTAAGCTGAATTTGATTAGCTCCCAATCGTCAAGGCGAGTATAACCTGGCAAGCTAATCAGCAATTCCGTGTGAGCCGTCAGCCGTCGGATCGAGCACGGCATAATCCCCGGGCATCAGGCCGCGGCCCACTGGACAAGAGAATAACATATGCCTAGGCCCAGTCCACGGAGCTTAAAAGAGGCATGTTGGGCCGAGTACTAATAGATGGGCCCACAATCGCAGGCCCAGCCCGCTCGCCCGTCCCGCGGAAACCCTAGTCTTCTGCCACCTTTCCCCCGTATAAAACGAGAAAATCACCGGCCCCTTCTTCCTCCAAGCCATCACCGCCGAGAGCTCCCGCCGCCCGCGCGCTTCCCTCCGATCTCGACCCGAGAAAGCAGCTCCGGTTCATCATGGTAAGATCGTGGCGCGACGACCCAATCGTCCGTTCTTCGTAATGCGTGAGTTTCCGACGTCGAAGCATTCGTCGCGAGGGAAAAAAAAGAGTAGCTCGTCTGAGTTCATATCGATCTTGTGACGTGCCGAGTCGTTTCCCTTGCCGTGCGCGATCAGCTCGTGGTTTTTGATTCGATGCGTTCGCTGACGTTGTTGGGTTGATGGTTTTTTTTTTTTTTTTTTTGGGTAGGCGCCGAAGAAGGAGAAGGCTCCTCCCCGTCGTCGAAGCCAGCTAAATCCGGCGGAGGGAAACAGAAAAGAAGGTGAATTTTCTTCCTTTATTTGGTTCTATCTATCTGGGTATTCGCGTTCGGAGCTCATTCGTTTCGGCTGGGTTTTTGGGGGCTTTCTGCCGTGCGCAATTGGTGCCTGTGGTTTGAGTGTGGGATGAATTGGCTTTGTGTTGCTTTATTCTCTGAAGGAGCTCGTCGCGGGTGTTGTCCTAACTATTGTCATTGCCTCTCGATTCGGTTAAAGGATATGCCGAACTCGGCATTCTAAGTTGTTTAGTTCAATGCCGGGCGAGAGGAAGAATGTGTGATGTTTGTTCTGGTTGGGCGACCAGTGAGGTTGGACCAGTTCTGCATTCTAGGGCTTCTGTTATATCTACAAATCTAATCAATGACTTTAGTTTTTAGCTCTTATATTGTTAATCAAAGTGCAAGGCTGATCGCCTTCATGGCAAAGTGAAGATAGGTTCTGCTAGTTGAGCACAGAATATCTGGGGCTTTACTGGATGCCTTACATTTCGATTATGATGGGTGAATTTACTTTATTTTTGTAAGGTGTTAAGAGTTCTTTCTATATATGTTTCTCATCTTTAAGTAGTTTGGCTTCAGCTTCAGGTTGAAGTTGTTACTGGCTGTCTTGGTGTAACCTTTTAAGATCATTTTGTGCAGAAATGGAGCAAAGGAAAGCAAAAGGAAAAGGTAAACAACATGGTGCTCTTTGATCAGGGAACATATGACAAACTTGTCAGTGAAGTTCCCAAGTACAAGCTTATCACTCCTTCCATCTTATCCGACAGATTGAGGGTATGCTTACGTCAGCTTGCTCGTTTAATCTATGCCTCATTTCCCTCTGCATCTTTCATTATGGTAGTAAAATAAAATGTTTTTCGTGCCACAGCTGCTTTGATTCGTTGCTCAATGGCTTAGGAAAATGGCTTTCCTCTGTTTAGTTTATATGCTATTCTAGGATTATATTGGGCATTTGTAGCAGTAAGTTTTCGTCGTTGCTATTGAGCCCTGCAGTTGCTTGATATACTTAAGCACAAGTTCTGCTCAAGTTGTTTGTGCTATACCCTTTTGCAAGGATGTTGAATGGCAATGTTTAACCAATATCCTATTGGGCCATTATGTGGTTTGTTGGTGTGGTTGTCTGCAGTGGAATCTTTTCTACTCTTTAGCTTAATGTTTCTCTTTGTGGAGGCTTAGTCAATTAGGGGTTGAATTCTCTTCCTTCTCCTTATTATCATCACTTCTCTCCTTTAGATATGTTGCTTCTTGCTTTTGTTTGTTGCAATCGTTGGTTACAGCCAGTTAGACTGTGACTAGTTCTTGTTCTCAAGCTGATGGATCATGTGCCATGATGAACATCTAAAGTGCATGTTACATGTAAAACATTAGTCATTAATATCTCAATTTCCTGGCATTTGTTGTGTTACAGGTCAATGGTTCACTGGCACGTAGAGCAATCAAGGACTTAATGGCCAGAGGTCTTATTAGGATGATAAGTGCTCACGCCAGCCAACAGATCTACACAAGGGCTACCAACACCTAATATAGAAACATTGCCTTGAAATTTTCATGTTTTGACTTTTAGCTTCCAATTAGTGGGGCTAGCCGAGGGTGAACCAGTTTTGCTTTTCGCATTGAAGTTTTTGATTGTTGCTTCAGTAGCGTACATTTGAGTTCTTGATTTTAGTTAGGGGGTTGGTCGATTATTATTTCATTTTCCTGTGCTGGAATGATATTCTATCAGCCATTCGAACCTCTAATTTTGAGGTATCTCCGCCACATTCGGCTATTACAACTGGTCAAGAGAAACCGTGTTTCAATTGTTTCTTGTTTCAGCTGGATGATGCATCACGAAGTCATGGATTGGAGATCTTGTTCCATTACATCCATCATGAAGGGTTCGGTGGATATCTGTTACGTTGTTAAACCACTTTATCATCTTACCTGCAATGTGACATGCGTTAGCTTTTTAACATCCTTTAGTTAAAGGAGGTAAAACATACACCACATGCGAACTTAAGATGCGGATGGGTTTAAATATAACAACTACTGGAAGCTTAATCCTGTCTGAATGAACGCAACGTACGTAGCTTAATCATGATGACTCCATCTCGTCAGGAGACAAAATCTTGTAGGGAGAACCAGAGAGCTTGTGAAGTTCTTCTTCCAGAGAGGTGCATTCGTGAAGTGCATTATTGAATAATGAATTGTATATAAGATGCATTTCATTATACCACCAGGTATCTAATCATAGATCAGGATGATTGTTAAGAGTTAAATATGTATCGTTGGTTGATGCTTTGAATTCGGATTACCAAAACCATACCACGAGAGCTGAATATGAAAGGCGACGTCTGTGGCTTTGAAATCGTTCTGTTGAAGCCCATCGCGGGCCTCGCTGTGGTATAACAAGAGGGCGATGATGAGGTTCGCATAAGCAACGTTGTCCGCATTAGGTTCATGACCGATCCAATAATTTTAGAGAACGATTTTTGCGTTGAATCAGCTCTAAAAAGAAAACCAAGTGGCTGCAACGTGCATTTCCCTTGACCCTATCGGAAGGTCGAAAATAAGCTGACTTGAAAATGCATGTAGAAATTGAAACCGGGCAACGAGTCGAAAGCGGTCCGATAAATTCAAGTATGCAAACATATGCTCTTGCGGCCTTGCCATGTCTAAAGAAGAACTTTATACGCTGTGTTCTTTCCATGTTTAAGGTTACCATGATGACAGCAGAATCATGTCCGGTTGCATGCTCCCTTTCTCCATCTACTTTTCTGGAACTGCGAGTTCATGTTTAACTGAGTCGTAATCCTTGTATATCGTCTTCATTTTCAACCGTCAAAATTCCGGCTTTTGTAGTTTCAAAGGAGTAGTTTTCCAGAGCCATAAGGTTCGATACAACCGATCCCTCGCTTCGAAAAGAGAACGCGTAGTAGATAAGAAAGAATCGAGAGGAACTTACTGTAAAGACTCGTTTCAATCGGATTAACGTGCTCGGGTTCTCTGTCCGCTGCGTCGTCTGAACAACTATGCATGCAGTAGATTTTCAGGTTCTTGTGATCCCAGGATTATTCCCGGTTTTCGTCTGCTTTGCTTACCTCGAATCCAATCGCAGTTGACTTGTTTATCAACTTCAACTTGATTGCTACTCGACCGAGAGCGAACCGATAGCAATACGTTCTATTTTACAAAGTAGAAAGCTACATATCTTTTATCGATATCCGTCGTACTCGATCGTCAGTTTAGATGAAAACATATGTCGACATAAACCTGATGAAGTCCTTCACGAGTTATTTACCATCTGAGGGCCGCGACAAGCCTTCCGGTGCGCGCGGAAAATCTGGCTTACTCGAACAATTCGAGGTCAGGATGATTGACTCTTCTCCCTCATGTTGATGACCTTTCGCATGGCTTCCGCGAGTCTCGCCACGTGACGACCGTGACCGTGCTGACGGGTTTCATCTCGTGCTCTGTTCTCGTCGGAAGACGGCATCCATTGATCTTCAAGGAGCTCGCACTTGTGAAGCTTCACGTACTTCATTTCAGTCTCTTTGTTCTTCCTTCTGTTCTGTGTTTGTCGATGATTTCAGAATAGGCGAGGGACTACATATACTATAAGCATGGGGAACCGTCCGTGCCATGCACGGACTAGATCTAAATGATACTTTTATGGAAACATGAGCGTTTGAAAAGCATGCGACTTGTCCGATAGCAATAGGACAATCAAGTTATTGCAAATAGAGGTCGACATAAATGATATACCAATTAAATGGCAATCCATTATGTCTTAAATAGAACTCGTAGAAATTATCATCTCAAATATCGTGTATTTGGGATAATGCAGCATCATAATTAGGATATGTAAGTTCCATCACTTTATTAATATCATTCATTCTAAAAAAAACCATTCATTCCTTTTTACTTATATGTCCAAGAACAAGAAGTTAAATCTATTTCTTTCTTTAGGATTATTTAATTACACGAAAATTGAATGTTTTAAAAATAATTATTTGTATCGCTTGAAATAAGTAATCGATAGAAAATACTTTCTTCATTGATAACAATTTATGTCCAAACATTTTCGTGAACGATAAAAATATCTTTCGTTTATTCATTCTTACAAGCGATACAAGCAATCTTTTGAAGGAAAATATTTTCCAAATTCATCTTCCGCGCAACAAATGAAGTCAACATTTCAGAAACTCCATCCAATAATTTTCGTTTTTGTTTAATTAGATGAGAGGATGAGGCTCGCAGACAGAGGACACGGGTTAGGACAACCAACCTCCGGGAAGCAATTGAAATTAACAATGAAGGGCTAAATCTCTATGAATTGGCGTGGCCCTCGAGTTGAAAGTTTAGGAATATTCTACTGTTGGAAATTGGTTTTTATTTAGGAGGGTTTCTACGGCACACGCTTTGGTCACCCAAGTGCACCAAATCCTCCACCAGCATCCGCACACCAGCTAGCTAACTAATGGGAAAAACTTTTTATTCTGCTATATTGCATCTAGCTTTCCTACATGAACTAACTCGAATGGACCGAGATATTACCATAAAGGCATAAGGTCATCACAATATATTTCTGTCTCATTCGACAAGCCAACAACACTAACAGGAAAACAGAAATGATGAAACTCCCTGGGCGCTGAGGACAAAGTGGACAATCTTCTCAGTCTTCAATGTGTAAAAACAGTCAAAGAAACCAAGTAGCATTCCTGATTAGTAGTGACACCCAACAAAAGCACCCACCAGAAAGACTTCATTACATCCATAAACAAGTAAACTGTTGAAATCATTTTAGGTATAGCACTGCGTATTGGAAAATCCAAATGCAAAATACCCATTTCCCTGAAGGATCGTGATCAGCTTGTGCAGCCCTACAACATGTTCTGTGGGAACGGAAAATGATGGAAACACAAGGAGAATTTCAAAGAACATGACCCGCCACTTCTACAAAAGAGAGAATGAGATGGACACCAGCAAGGATGTACTGCAGGAAA